>CAMTDV010000025.1:94176560-94369923 GCA_947069175.1 Scalesia atractyloides
TGACCGTTGACTTTGACTTTGACCGTTGACTGACCTTTGACCGGTTCGAATCGAATATAAGTGCGCTGGGTGAGGCTCGAACCCGAGACCTCCCGTACGCGTGCACGCAGCTCTACCAACTGAGCTACGTGTCTAACCCGTTATATATCTGTTTTTAATTATATATATATATTAATTATGTTAAACAGAAAATCCTTTATTTTTAAAAACGATTTTTATTTGATTCGGACGATGCGCTCCACAGGTCTCGAACCCGGGACCTGTGGGTTATGATAACACACAGTCCACCGCTGGACTGTGTGTACAACTTGTTAACTTAACTGATTTTTATTATACTTAAACACAATTTCATTATTCTCATTTCTGACTTATTTAAAAAGCTTAATAATTGTCAGGGTCGATGCAGAAGACCGGACTCGAACTCGTGCACTTTGATTAAACATACACACAGTCCACCACTGGACTGTGTGTCTAACTTGGTTATCTTTCCGGTTATTAATATACTTAACATATATCAGTATGACTCCGGTTCGGTTAATAAAAAAAAATCATTTTTATTAAGGCCGCGTGTGTGGAACAGGATTCGAACTCGAGACGTTAGTGTTTATTGTGCACACAGTCCACCGCTGGACTGTGTGTCTAACCCGAGTAATATCTTGCTTTTAATTATACTTAAACATTACCGAACATCGTCTTCTTCACTGGTTTTAATCAGAATCGGAAATCGACTGGTTCGATGATTAAAACATGTTCTTTAGTGACAGAGGGTTAATTATAAGTGAGATTACATAAAAAGAATGAAGAAATTAAGCGTGAGGTATACCGATTGAATTCCTCTGTTTTCCGGCAGAACTCCGGCGACAGCAATAGGCTCCGGCGTCAGGTGTCTTGCAGCAGCGAGTCTCCGGAAAGCTTACAAAGGGTGTGGGTATCTTCGGTATGAGCTCAGGGGGTTCAGTAAGGTTCAGAAATGAAGACCCCGGTTTTCCGGTGATGAGCAGAGATATTCCGGCGAGTGGAATTACGTCCGGTAAAGGTGTGGTTTTGAGCGAAAAAGCTTGCGGTGGGTTGTGGGTGAATTTATAGGGAGAAACCGAGATGTATTTGGCCCGATTTCCAACTGGATTCATTGGTTTGAATTTCTCCGGCGGTTATGACTTTGGTCGCGGACTCAAACATTGGTTATAACCGATATGGCGTTTATGATTTACGTTATAACTGAAAGAAACGTTAAGTTTCGCGAGATTACCGGGATTTCCGACGACTGAACTTTTGGGCGCCGGTTTTGAATTTGTAAAGTCATGATATCAATTAAATGATCTTAATGGTTAACAAAAGACATCAGTGGCGCAGTGGTTTGTGTGTTGTGTGTTAAGTTGTTGTTGGATCGGTACTGACCCGGGTTCGAAACCCGGCAGAACCAAAACATTTTTATTTTGCGATTTTTAACAGTTTTTCAAAAACAACTTATATATTCCAATATAATAATTGATTATGTATCGTTTAAAATTATTTTGGGCATTTAATTCGCAACGAAAATTTTAACTGACTGTTCGGTTGATAAACGGAGCGGGTTTGGTAAATCCGTTTTTGACGGATGTTACAATCGAAAATGAAAAGGAAGACCCGCAATTTTGTGAACAATGCGGAGTCGAGTTTGTTGATTCTCGGATACGAAGATATCAAATGGGCTACATCAAACTCGCATACCTCGTAATGCATGTGTGGTATTTGAAACATCTTCCTAGTTATATTGTGAATCTTTTAGATAAATCTCTTAACGAATTAGAAGACCTAGTATACTGCGGTGTGTGATTTGATCGAAATTCTGATTTTACATATTCGAGATGAGAAACTGTCATCCCATTTAATCCAATCGGGATGCCTTTACCTGACATGTTTCTTGGTAGGAGTAACATGAAGCTCAGAATTAGGGATGTATTCAAGACGCTCCCCAAAAAGGGAATTGATCTATGGTCGAATTCATAAGAATTTATAGTTATACCTCGTAAAAAAAAACTTTTTACTTTTGTAGAATTAAGCAGTTCCTTTTTTTAGAAAAAAAATTATGTTCAAGTAAGCAAATAGAAAAGATGTCATTTTTTACAAGAGTCTATCTATCGCATATAGACTTTAATCGTGGCCTAACCGTCGGGGGGACCTAAAAGATCGAATGGAACAGTACATAAACAAGTAAATTCCTTATGAATTCCAAGGTACTCTCTTTAATTAAGAATTACGGGATTCATCATTCGAGAGGAAGTAGACTACTCAAGAATTTTACATTTCATTTATGTCATAATTGAATAAAGAATTCATAAAATCTAAATAAAAATAATAAGGAAGACATAATCAATGAAGTTTTGCTTGATTTTCACTGAAACTTGAGTAAGGAGTAGATCTTTTTGGAGTTTTCTAGAATCTGAAAGCGAGAACTCCTTTCTTTTTCTTTTTTTCTTTATTTGACCTACTTTAAGCCGGATGAAAAGAAACTTTCAGGTCCGATTTTTAGGGGGGGGGATCCTATCCCAATTTTTATTTTGCTAGGCCCATAGATAAAAAAACCCACTTTTTTACGATTACGGGGTTTATTGGAATATGAAATTCAACCCTGGAAATACAGGATCCCAATTTTTTTACTACCCGGAGCTTCGATACATTTCGAAATCGAGAGATGTCTACCGGAGGAGGTTCTATCAGACAACAATTAGCCAATAATCTAGATTTACGAATGATTATAGATTATTCATTGGTAGAATGGAAAGAATTGGAGGAAGAGGAATCCACAGGGAATGAAGGGAAGATCGAAAAGTTGGAAGAAGAAAAGATTTTTTGCTTAGACGCATGGAATTGGTAAGCATTTACCTGTCACTTGTTTGTAATTTGTTACTTTGGTATATAATATCTAATAATGTCATAAAAAAATTGGAAGACTATTTTCATCTATAAATCATGATTGGAATAATGCACTATCATATCGATCTGATTTGTTGTTAATTAGTTTATGGAGAATAATGTGAAGTAATTGGGGATTGTAAAACTGACAACTTTATTATAACTATTTTGGTCAATTGCCTTTTTATAGAAATTTGGTCAACACATTATATAAATTCTATAAATTGTAAAAATAGAAGTGGGGGCTTGTGAATGAGGTTGGTGATTTGGTCAACACTTGCTTCTTGTCTCAATCATGTTTACTTGTTTCCTTTTTATTAATCATTTTTTTTCGATGTTACCTTGGATCCAAGTGATTTTACCTTATCTATTTATATTTCATTTTATTTATATCTTCATTTTTAGATTTACTTTTATGTTTAAAACTTTTATCCAAAAATTTAGAACGATTAGCGTTGACGATAAACGGTATTAAAAGCTCTTGTGTCTTTGGACGACTTCGGTATCTTACCAACACTATATTACGCTTGCGATGGGTGCACTTGCCTAAGTGTGTGTTTAGTGTTAGTATAATATCGTGTTTTATAAATTTAAAACTTGACTAATGCGTAAAACGGGATATCACGCTTAACGCACCAAAATATTATATGCAAAAAAGGAATTTTTGTTCCACAACTCATATTTAGGCATACATAAAAATATACCTCGCAATATTCCATGTTGATGCAATAAGTCAAATTTAGACCAAGAAGTGAGAATACAATTTCATATACATGTATACTTTTATATGCAAATTTCTTGGTTGATGGAGGAATTCTAAAAAAAATATTATGAAACAAAGAATGCATTACAAGCTATTAACTACCCATAATTTTTCGTCATTGTTTTATTATTCTTTGCTACCTTTAGATTAAATAGGATACATTATGAATGGTACATTATGCATTATAACTTGTGTAAGGTATAAAGGAAGGTATAGATGAAAAAGATAGTATAAAATTAGGCATTTTAAACATGACCTTTCATATGCGATCTTAAAAAATCCATAAAATTACCATTGAGGCCATCATTCACCCTTAATAATGTATTATAGATATAGATAGATATCTACATAATTAATGAATTAAGGGACCACTACTTTGGAACATATAATATCAGTTTAAGTATTTTGTATTTAATCAAACTCCAGATATATGAAAACAGTAGCATTAATCGGGATCCAAGTAATCTCCTGTCAACTTAAAATGTATTTAAAAAATCCCAAAACTAACACGCATTTTTAAGTATTTTGTATTTAATGATCCCTCAACGTTTCCCTTCGATTCTCTTGCAAATCACTTTCCATATTAGGGTTGTTGATGCAATTACCAAAATGCCCCTCATTGGGCCTTAACAAGATTTCATAACAAATGGCCAATCTTTTTTCTCGTAGTTACCTTTTTGCTCTTCCAAAGTTATGAAGTATATTGAAAATTTGGGATGTTACAACGCTATGGAGATATTTCTTACAAATGATCGTCTATTCACAAACTATAATCACGATGTAATAAGCTTAAAGTCATATAAAAACAACAAAAAGATTATAAATTCTTACACAAAAGGTCTATGTCCAATACCATGATTGTATTGCGTACCGGCCTTGATGCACAATCAAAGAACACAAAAGAAGTCTTAAAAAAAGTGCAACACAAAGACTCCACGAACGATAGATGGATCAACAACAATGTTTTGTCCTAGATCTATTCGTAATTAGCACAAAAAATGACAATAAAACTCCACGACTATGACTGATATGCGCATTAACTAATAACTACCCAAGAGTCGTTCAAAATATGCCACATTTGTCGTTAACTCAGAGTGAATATAAAAAAAGTTGGGAGTGAAATAAAAAAACAACAATTAAAAAATCCCAATTGAAAAATATTAATAAATAAAAAAAAAACGTTATGACTTGTTGCTATACATTGTTTAGATTTTTACATGGTCATATGTATTACGCTAACTCGCAAATGAATATTAAAGATGTCAATCCAAAACACAAAACACGAGATAAATTTAACTGTAATCTTTTGACGTTGATTTCTTTAACACAAATAAATATATGGGCCTTTTTAGTACCAACCATGTTACCCATTCAATTGAAATCCTTCTAGTTTACCAATCAGCTAACCCGACGCAAGTTACACCATAATTATAATTTGTTATCACCTCAATTTTAATTGTAAAAGTATTTTGAAAAACAGTCCAAAAGCACATGGTTGCTTCTCACCAAAATTTTATACCATAAAATCCATATTTTATTGGTTTTTTTTAACTTTACTAGTATTTTTTTAAACAATGACTTGTGCGTGTCTAACCCCATTATAACAATGTGGCTAACTATTTCAATGGTTTATCTATTTTTTCAAGTCTAGCTTGCTTTTAATAACATTATTTTTGCATTGTTGATTACAATGGTGCATCCACGCCATTAGTGTATTGCATTCAACCTTTATGTATGATTAGCTTGTAATGAGTTTCAATTATCCAAGTACCCTTCCTCCTCCAATTTTGATTGTGTGTCTAACTCATTGTAATATAATAGTGCGTCCAGCTTACATCTATTGTTGTTAAAAATATGTGTACATAAATAACGCATATACTCTTCCCACATTTTAATTGTGTGCCTAACTTATATAATGGTGCATCCAACTTAGATATATTGTTGCAAGAAACTTGTGTACATAATGAACTCAAATACCTATAATAACTAAAACTCGCACATAAACACTTATCACGTCATGATATTTTCCTCTCTTTTAGTTATGAATTTTATGTTTTTTATCAAATAACCGTTGTGTATATACGTGTGTGTATATGTGTATTTATTTATATTAAAATATAAAGAGAGAGGCAATACTTAGCTTAGAGTATAAAAGTTAGTTGTGACATAACGACTTTTGTGTAGCTGCGAAGTAAAATATTGCAGATATGACACCGAATTCTTTTTCATTTTACTTAATATTTTTGTTCAATTCGTTTGTAAAACCATAAAAGAAAAAGAAAAACGTAGGCCTGCCTACCCATCCACCAAACAAGATAAAAGGACATTTGAGCAAAACCACTTCGATCTCTTTATATTTAAGCTCTGTGTGTTGTATATATGCATATCCCCCACCACATCAAACAACTAAAACTTCAAACATAATTAATACATACGAGATCGATCAGATGGCGGAGACATGGTTCTGGTTGGTGGTCGTGGCTTTGGCCGTCGTCACTTCCTCTTTTCCATCGGTGGAGGGACGAATTCATCATTACAAACTTTAATGTATGTGTTAATTTCTCATTGTAATTGTCTTTCTTGATGCCATGCAAAAACAAAATGTACGTTAAATATTTACCACTGCATGCATGCATGCAGGTGGTAATGAAGAACACCACAAGATTATGTGAAAGTAAGCCTATCGTTACGGTTAATGGCCGCTTCCCTGGCCCGACCATAGTCGCTAGGGAGGACGACACAGTATTGATCAAGGTGGTTAATCATGTCAAGTATAATGTCAGCATCCATTGGTGAGACCAGCTAGCTAGCTAGTTTATTTGTTAATTCCATGTCATTAATAAGGTTGATTAATCATAATCATCTTTTTTATTAACTATATATATATAGGCATGGTGTACGACAAATAAGGACGGGTTGGGCTGATGGGCCGGCTTACATAACACAATGCCCGATTCAGCCCAAGGGGACGTATCTTTATAACTTTACGCTAACAGGGCAACGAGGAACACTTTGGTGGCACGGCCCACATTTTATGGTTGAGGGCCACTGTCCATGGTGCGATTGTCATCTTGCCTAAGCACGGCGTCCCTTACCCCTACCCTAGGCCTCATAAAGAAGTTGTGGTTGTCTTGGGTACGTACGTACGATCGATGATCGGTCTCTTTTTTTCTGGTTTTATTTAGTCACGGATTTAACTTATGAAGTTATGCAATTTATAGGAGAATGGTGGAAATCAGACACCGAAGCGGTGATCAACCAGGCACAAAAACTAGGCCAAGCCCCTAATGTTTCAGACGCTCACACCATCAATGGCCATCCTGGGCCCATCTCTAATTGTGTGGAGAACGGTAGGAATTAATACAACTACTTTCAAATGGAGTACGGGTTGATGGATACATATTATGTTTTAAGTCTATTGGGTCAAATGGGCAAATAAAACAAAACCGAATAGCTTAACATGAAATGGGGGGGGGGGGGGGGGGGGGGGGGGTCAAACAATCTTAAAGTTTTTATTTAAGGCATTTGAATTACTTTACTTCACAATCTAATCTAGCTAATTAATGTACTCCCTCCGTCCTATTAAAAGTGTCCTATTTTGAAATTTCAAAGTCTTTATTTATAAACTTTGACTTTAATTATATATTTTTGTGTTATACAAAACTTGATGAAAATTAACCGATAAAAACAATTGTAAAACACACTCAAATCATATAACTTTCATCAAGTATTATCTAACCAAACAAAATTAATTAAGGTCAAAGTTTAAAAATAAAGACTTTGAAAATTCAAAATATGACACTTTTAATGGGACGAAGGAAGTAGCATAAACTCGGTAACCGTCTGTATTTACTCACTATTTGTTCATTGAAAAGATTACAAAAGGGCTTGGGCTCAATTCAACATGTTTTAATAACTTTACAATCAATCAAACCTGTTATGTCAGGTGGCTTTAAAGTACCAGTGGATCAAGGAAAGACATACATGCTAAGAATCGTCATGCTGCACTAAATGAAGAGCTCTTTTTTAGGATCGCCGGGCATAAGCTCACGGTGGTTGAGGTAGATGCAACTTATGTTAAACCCTTTACCACAGATACCATTCTAATAGCACCTGGACAAACCACAAATGTCCTTGTGAACGCTACTCAAAGAGCCGGCAAGTATCTAGTTGCTGCATCACCATTTATGGATGCACCAATCGCGGTTGATAATGTTACCGCCACTAGCATCTCTACATTACTCTGGTACCCTTTCTTCTTCCGCTACTAAACTTGTTGCTCCACCACCTCAAAACGCAACTCCAGTGGCTAACAGTTTCATAAACTCGTTAAGAAGCTTGAATTCCCCAAAATATCCTGCCAATGTTCCATTGACTGTCGATCATTCCTTGTTTTTGACAATTGGTATTGGGATCAACCCTTGTTCAACTTGTGTTAACGGTAGCACGGTTGCGGCCAGTATCAACAATGTAACATTTGTTATGCCGAAAACCGCGCTTTTACAAGCCACATTATTTTAATATAAGCGGCGTATTCACCGATGACTTCCCTAGCAAACCGTTGATGCCGTATAATTACACGGGTACACAACCAAAGAATCTTGCAACGACAAACGGTACAAAATTATACAGACTTCCTTATAACGCTACGGTACAAGTTGTTTTACAAGACACAGCAATGTTAACCCCGGAGAGTCATCCACTTCATTTGCATGGGTTTAATTTTTTTGTCATTGGAAGAGGGATAGGTAACTATAACCCTGTTACCGATCCTAAGAAATTTAATCTAGTCTTGACCCTGTTGAAAGAAATACCGTTGGTGTCCCGGCTGGTGGTTGGACTGCTTTTAGATTCAGAGCTGACAATCCTGGTAATCAATCACGCTTATACTTAACATACCTTTTATGATCCTACAAGATTTTAACATCGCTTTTGTTTAATACACAAATTTATCATCTGAAATTTGTTAACGAAATTGTAGTGATGGTATTGGCAACGCCCGGGGGGTTGGTTCTTTTGGATTAACGAGTTAACGCTTCTCGCACGTTGCGACAGGATGCTGATTGTAAAAATCTTTAATAAAACTATGAGATGCAAAAAATCTTTAGTAAAATAATTGTTTTCAATTTGATATACTCCTGACCTACACCATCAAACTCAACAATTTGTATATAGAAAATTAGAAATGTTTCTTTAGGTTGAATTAATAAGTTATTAAGATGTCACTTTTCATCAACAAATTATATTTTTTCAAGATTAAAAAACTAAGGCAAATAATTCTTTCCCTCTACAATGACAAATGGGAATTCGTAACTTTTTATTAAATTTTCTAATTTATATAATTATGTATACAACCTCATTATTCTTTATTTAAGAAAAGCTATAAGTGTATCATTTAGTGGCGGATGCACAGCCCACCTAGGGTGGGCCTGTGCCCACCGTGTAGTTGGCCTAAATACCTATAATTTATCTAACAAACACTTCATAGTGGCCCAAGTTCCTAACAACCCAAATGAAACAATGAATGTCCATCGTCCAAATTAATTATACCCAATTTCGTTGTGACCATGTTCCTAGCAGCCCAAAATAGATATACAATTAACATTTCTTTTTTGCGTTTTTTTAAACTTGTAGCGACTCTAATATTTGTTTTCTTTCTAACCCTAATTGCTACCACACTCCATTTGCGTCAACACTCTGAGAGTAGCTTTTCTTAATGAATTGTGAATCTATATCTATTTGTTTAATTCAATGAAATTTAATAATTAGTAATTTGATTTGCAGAATTAAACTATTAGCATTAAGTTGAAGTTTCCATATGTTTGTTTTGGATTTTGCCAATGGCTTTAGAATACGACTTACTCCTCTTTACTTGAACCCGTCTTTTTTTTTTCTTCTTTAGATTTACGAATTGAATTGCCGAAGTAGATCAACTTCTCAATTTTACTAATGACTATTTAAATGAACGTTTCCAAAAGATGAAATCACACAGTGGACAACTGTAATTGTGGTAATTTTATATTATGTTTAAATATTCAATGAACTATGTTATTTATAATTATTTCTTTTTTTTTCGCTGTCATATTTTTCATCGACCCTTATTGTGCCCATCCTACAAAAATTTTCTGTATCCGCCACTGGTCTCATTATCATACAAATAATATATTTATAGCAATGCTACGCAAGAAAAAACTTAGAAAAAATAAACCGGAAACAACGTATTACTTACAATTGTATTTATTTATAATGAAAAAATAAACCGTAAACAACATATTACTCACAACTGTATTTATTTATAATATCATAAATTCTCCAGATATTATACATAACTACAAAGACATCTTAAACATTCATCAATTTAGTAACTTCCTATTATTAATGTTTTAAAAATAATGCAAGGTAAATCATTATCAATCACATCCCGAAAAAATAAGTAATATGGTTGATATTTTCAACGTAAAGAAACATGTGTTTTGAACGTAAATGAGAGTGTTCATGCAACAACTCTAACATAAAATCCTTAGAAGAAATAGTGGCTATGTGTCTATGGTTATGTGTCTATGGTGTCAACCATAGAAGAAATCAATTGCAAATCCTAAAATGAAATGTTTATAGTTGAAATAGTAACAAAGTTTGGAGAAATTAAGATAATTAAAATATTAAAAGATATAAACAAATTGATCTAAAATAGTTTTAGAGATTTGTATAAACTATTTTAAAAAGATAACAATTTTGGTTTTCCTAGACTCTTTTTTGTTCTTTCCTATAATAGAGTATACAAAGTAAGAAACAGAGCAAAATTTCTAACCAAATTATACTCCTGTTTGACTTTCCCTTAAGACTTTTTTTTTGATAGATCGCTTATTATTCGATTCGGTTTCGATGTTGATTCAAAATTGGATAAGAACCGTAAAAATTGAATCTAGGTTTCCTTCGATTTGAGCGAGAGACAAATCCATTCTTGAATTGATTCAACACAATGCAAACACTAAATGTTTATAAACCTTAAAACAACATGAATCTGAATCCATAGATAAGAAAAAAAAGAGAAATAAGGATGAACATGCTACTACAATTAGATCTACGGTCCCCAATTCCAGACGCCTTCCCAATGATGCTCGTTTCTTCTTCATTAGCAATCTCCAACTTAATGAGGGTGTGAAAACGAAAGAAATAAGCATTAGAGTTTTCACATGAACAGGATTCTGTGGTGATGGTGATGGTTATATATAGGGGTGAAGAGGTGGCAATCGACAGGGGTGGTGGCCGTGGGAGGAGACGCCTCCCTTTGAATGGTGACAAACAACGGGGTTGTGGGAGGAGATGCATCGTTTTGTTCACGCCGGTACTTGAATGTTTGTGTTGTTTCATTGGATGTATACACACCGGAGAGTCTGAGTGGGTGTAAAAGTAATAACTGCCATTCAACCTTTTTATATTTAGAAAGGGTTTTTTTTCATACATAACGTAAACTATAAATAATCAAAGGGGTACGTGTGTTAATCAAAGGGGTATGTGTTAATTAGAAGCGTATGTGTGTTAAACAAAGAGATACATGTTTCTAATTGTATAAGAGATATAATATGTTTCTCTATCTCTGGAAATTCGGTTCCAATGCCAACGAATTCTGTAAATCCAACACGTTCCATATGTTTCAATAAAAAAAGGATATGATAGATAACTTGTAAATGAATCTAACAAATCTTATAAACCAAGTTATGTCAATAAACCTAAAGCTTCATATGATTCTACAGGTACAGGCGAAGGATCCACTAAAGAGTGGATTTTGCCTAAGTAGCCAAAGAAGAATTGTGATGATGAAATATGTCACTTCTTGTAACTAGGAAGGAAGGGTATTTTGGTACTAAAATATTTTGGTCCTTATAAATAGGAGTGTGAAAATGACATGTGGCACCTCTTTTGTTTTCCAAAAAATATAACAAAAAATCTAGTACAAAAAAGTTAATAAAAAATAGTACAAAAAAATATAGCACAAAAAAAAATCTAGTACAAAAAATATAGCACAAAAAAAATTAGTATAAAAAATCTAGCACAAAAGATTCAGAAAAAAAATTGAAGACAAAAAATTTCAACACAAAAAATATAGCACAAAAATTTAGTAAAAAAATCTAGCACAAAAATGTTATACAACATATAATTACAACACATTTTTGTGAGTTTTTTTAGTCGATATATTTTATATAGTAATATGGTACTCATATTAAAGATAAAATGACGCTCGATTTTATGGTGAAATTTTTATGAAAAAATAATGTCGTATAAAAAGTTATGAATGTTTAAAAAGGGGGGTGGAATATGCATGTGTCATGCATGTGAAGAGAGAAAGTCAATAAATATAATTTTCCCAAGATACCTTTACAACTCTCTTTCTCCTACATTTTCATCTTAACCATTGATTTGAAAATGAATGATTAAGATTCATTCCCATCCTACTTAGGCAAAATCATCTTTTTATTTAATCTTACCCCTGATTCTACAAGCACACGTACAATATGGATTTATTATAGGCTTGTAGCAACATTCATATCTATATAACAATCTTTGTTTGATTGATGGTCTGTTAAAATTACATTAACGAAACTATAACGTTCAATATGCAATTATTTGATGGTTGATGGACCTGTTAAAATTTGTAGAAACACATACTATTGAAATCAGTTTAGCTTTCGGGTTTAACCTGGTTATAAACTGAGACCAAACCCAAATCATATAGAAATGTTACCAAAAACCGACTGACACACAAAATACATAGGGTCAGGTTCATAAGAAAATTCTCATTCGTGAGAAAATTAAAAAAAAAACTCTATACTAGGCATATGCAGTATACTGCATATATATAGTATGATATAATGCATGTATAATATGAAGTGTTTTTTGATTTTCTCATGATCCTAATAACACACACACACAAAGTCTGGTATTGGGTTGGTTTTACGTAGATCTGGCCAAACAAGCCTATCCATTCAATTTTAGGTTAATATGAGTATTTTAAATTTTAAGATGGGTTAAGATTGTCACACCCCGACCCGCAGCGGAATAAAAGTCGGGGCATAATTGGGTTATCACCAAAGCTCATGATGTTTACTAAGTTGTTTCATATTTATTGAATTCAAATTACAAACTTAAATATCCAAAATAAAATTCATACAATTACAAGAAAATGAAACTACATAATTATTCCAAAGCATAAACTTGTTTATTCTTCTAGGACTTCCTAAGTGTTTCCTGTCTCAGCTGAATCACATGTATCATGTGTAAAACGGGGGAGATTTTGGGTCAACAAAAGTTGGCGAGTGAACCTTGATAAAACATTTTTACTAATTTTTGTTTTATTTAATAAAGAAAAATCGTGCAATAATCACATGTGAGCAAACATATATAGATAAACAATCACAAACCACTTTGGATGAGTATATGAAATGAATGATGATGTATGTGAGATCAAGGCTCAATCAAACCGAGCCGATCTAATGAGCTCCTGATGCTCAACTCGTATCCCAGGGGAACTGACGGGCCTAATAAAATGCGTGCACTGAAAATGATAAATCCAATCTACATATAATTCACACAACAATTTATACACATTTGATCACGGATATGATGTATGCACAAGTGTTTAAATAAAATAAAAGAATTGTACAACACATGATACACCCCAAAACATGATTAAAACGGGAAATTGGTAGAGATTCACTCACAATGGGTGCGTTCTTTGATGATGATGAATGCGCACGAATTTATGATTCAATCGACGAGGGAAAAACTAACTTAGATAATAACAAATGATCCGATAAATAAATAAATTTTATTTGAGATTAATATTTTTAATTAGTGCTCTTAATGGGATTTTTAGATTTATTTTTTGAGTTTAAGGAAATTTTCTAACTTCAAAAATCCTATTTTTAAGTATTTTTAATTAATTTTCCAATTAAATAAATAAATAAAAATAATAAAAATGGGTTGACTTTCTGACAGTTGACCGGGTCTGACCGGTCAGACTGTGTTTATTCTATGTGGCGCGCGGGTTCGAACTTGGGACCTTTCGTTTGTGTGCACGCAGCTCTACCAACTGAGCTACGTGTCTAACCCGAAATATTCTCTGTTTTAATTATATAAATATACTAATTCACTTTAACCTTATTTAGTTTTTATTAAAAATGATTTAATATGGCCGAACCGGTTGCAGAGACCCGGGGTCGAACTCGGAACCTCCGGTTCGAGTGCGCACAGCCCAACCAGTTGGGCTGTGTGTCTAATCCGCTTAACTACTGGATTATATTCCTCTTATATACATTCTGTGGATTGATCTGAATAGGTTTTAAAAACGTTGGTTTTATTTCAGAAAGTCGGTAACATGTGCGATTCGAACTCGGGACGTGTGTATTGTATTTGCACACAGTCCACCGCTGGACTGTGTGTCTAACCCGGTTAAATATCCGTTTTTAATTATACTAATACACATTTTCATCTTCATCTTCTTCACTTACAAAAATACAGAACAGTGAAATCCGACTGTTCTGTTTAATCGACCACAACTTATACTTGATTGAAATGGAAAGAAGATTAAGTGATATGGTATACCAAAACAGCGAGTTGCTTCAGATTTCCGCAAGATTTCGTCGGCTCTGATTTGCGATTTCGGCTGAGTGAACTGTTTAACAGTTTCGATTATTGTGTTGAGCAATTAGATTGACTAATCAAGAGATAGCAAGAAAGGTTTAGATGATTGTACCGATTAGGAGTAAGGCTTCGGTTCTCCGGTGATATTCCAGCGAGTGCGAGAATTCCGGCGACGTGTTCTGAGTGGACTAAAGTTCAGGAAGTGAGCGCGGTTGTGAGCGAAAAGTTTACAGGAGTTTGGAGTGGGTATTTATAAGGAGGAACAGTTGATTTGGGTTTGATTTAAGGTCAATAATCGCGATTAAAGATTTCCGACGGTTTTTAACTAAATTGATTGCCGGCAACGGTTATAACTGATGTCGAATTCAGTTTGTGCGTTTCAGTCAAAGGAAAACTAGCCAAAATCGCGGTGTTCCGGTTTTTCCGGTGATTACGGGTTCTGGGCGCTGATTTACAAATTTGAGTTTCGGTTTTTATTATAAATGTTATTCGTTTCTGTATTAAACACAAAAGTGGCGTGTGGCGGAGTGGTGTAGTGTGTGTTTGACTTTGCGGGAGACCCGGGTTCGAGACCCGGCGGCTCCATTTTATTTTCTATTCACTTATTTTCATTATTTATTAATTATGGTTTTTAAATTCTAAAATGTTTATTAATTATGTATTATTTAAAATAATATGAACAATAAATACGCAACGAAAATTTATAACTGAATACTTGGTTATTAAACGAAGCGGGTTTTGAAAACCCGTTTTTCGACGAATGTTACAAAGATAAGCCAAACAAATTAATCACTAGGTTAAGATGGGTTATGAAGTGGTAAATAAAAAAAGAGTAGGTCAGGATGGGGATGCCCAAGCGGATCAGAATGAGTATGAGATAAAACACTAAACTAATTACTACTCGTAGATATATCTTCACCACTGTGACTTCACTGTATCTCCTAGCGTTCTTCGTTTAAAAATAATGAAAAATTTAAATAATAAAAAATTAAAAATAATCAAAACAATTCTAAAAAAAATTGTAAAAAATTCAAAATATTAAATAAAATCACACATACATACACCGAAAATCAAGAGATTAACAAAATGTATAACAATCTCAAGAACAAAATCAACGTTAAACAAAGAATACTAACGGATTTGGAGGAGATCTTGGTGAAACTGATGAAAGGATGGTCGATTTTATGGGTAAACCCGTGGGGAAGATGAAGAGTTTGGTGAGAAAAGTAGTGAAAAAAGGGGAAATCCCGCTTTTAGAGCTGGATTCTACGTAAAGGCAATAGGGGCGACGCGTGTCACCGCTATTGACCTTATCATGTTGGCGCTATTGATAGTTTCTCACCCCAGCCGTTAGATCAAGATAACAAATGAACGGCTCGGGTTTAACCTTAGGCACCACGCTTCGGATCGACTAATAGCGGCGGCATATGACCTGTCGCGCTAGTCAATCTGTATGCAAAATTCTTGTTGCCTCTTGCATCCTTCTTTCTGGCCACGTACGCATCCGAAACAAAACCATGCGGCTGAAAAGCTTTCCAAAGAGAGTCTTCGACATATGATCTGGAAGATTCTGAACCAAGAATATTTTCTCCACACCAAGAATAATAAAGTATTTTAAGGTCGGTTGTTGAGTAACTAAATACTTGCATAATTAGTGTTAGTTAAAGCTTTATGTGAACACATTAATCAAGGTAAGGTTTCCAAGAAAATGGGATTCTATTACCCTAAGACATTAGGATTGATAGTTAATAATCAAGGGGTAATTTTTATTTTTTTCGAAAGACTTTTGTTTCTTCTTTCTTTAATGTTTGTTCTTTCTTTAAAAGTTGTGCCACTTTAATAAAAAGTATTATTTATAAAATTTATATGACACATGAATTTAGCCAACCAAGGATCAGATCTCATGATTATAAAAAAAGAACATTGTCTTTAGTTTATAACAATAAATTATTAATTAGATTTAACCCGTGTATTTGTTTATTCAAACGATACTAAGTTGATAAGTACGACAAATTTAAATATTTCTTATGTATAATTGTCTCTTTGTTTTCATTTTGTTACAACATGATCGAATCGCTAATAAGAGGGTCTAGCCATCTTAAAAAATCACTTGTTGTTTAAAATTGAGCATGTGACTCGCTGATTTGTTTGAATTTGATACGATAGATAGATCGAAAACTATATGTAAACTATCGAGGATTCTAATAAAAGGCAACTATATAGGTTTTGTTAGGATCGTTATAAGAGTAGTATCTTAGAATCGGTAGGACTTGGCTTGTCCAAACATTGCATCATTTATTTATTTATATTTAAGAGAAGTAGAGCTCGAACAGCTTAACTTCACTCAAAACCAAATCAGCGTTACTGGGCATATATCTTTCTTCTTGTGAATATGTTTAATTCCCCCCTTGTCAATTAGTTGGAGTAGGTTATGGGCCCAACCAAACCATTGATGGTCCACATGCTTCTTCATAATGAAGAAAGTGCGGTAGGGTCAAGTTGTCGGTGGTCTTTCACTTGTTTTTTTCATTCAAAGGACACCTGCTGCGAATGCCCTTTGGGAGTAAGGGAAGGGTAGTTTAGTAACTTGATACAATCACAGATTGACATGTTATCCTATATTCAATGTTCATTGGAAGGAAGATGCTATATAGTCACGGATTGACACGTTATCCTATATATATTCAATGTTCATTGGTTGCTGCACCACTTAACCCTACCCACATCAAATCCTATCACCCATCACTTCTACGCTATGTTTTCTAACTGGATATCGGTTTACTGGTCCAACCGCTTAGAACAATGATCTTAACCCCGAATGGTTTATTTTCAACTTTGTTACTGTGTGGGGAATGGTTCCATTTTCCACTCTCATAAAAACAACTACGTAGACGTCACATCATTCTCACACAGTTTTCTCATATAAACAGAGAGAGAGGCTTGGTTCCACTTTCCACTCACAACACCGAGTTCCATGCTTGCAGACTTCTCCACGACAAACCATTCACGTCGTCGCCACGCCAAGGGCGACGCGGTGGCTCAAGGCCACCTCAACCACATCGTGGCCACCTAAGCCCACACCCGATAGTGTGATTGTTTATTATTGGTATAACGATATACTTGGTTTTCAATTACACATCATTTAAATTTGTTAGTATGTCTGCGTATAACTAGGCATATATGTGTACGGAATTATATCTTTGCACATCGCATTTTTTAGGTACTTAATCTAGTATAAGTTTAATACATGATAGATTTAAACAACAATAAGTTTTGTGATTTAAACAACAAGCAATTGAGTATTATGACAAGTTCTTCCGTTTAAAGGTATGGAGTTCAAACTAAAATGTGGGGAAAATCCAGACTAACATGAACCAGGCATTATGGTTCAACCCAACTTACGGTTACCAGTTAACTCGGTTCGAGTAAAACCAGTTGATTCATTGCATAGCGGTTTAGTCCATGAAAATAACCAGGGTATCTTAATGGGAGTTTTTGAATATATATGCATAAAATTCCCTTTGTTTTTATTGAATTTTTTTTTGAAAGATAAACTTCATTAAAAACACGCCAACCTAAACCGGGCCGACAAAAAGCTACACACCAATCACATATTTACAAATGCACACCACTCCCCCCAATCTAACCCTTTATGTTTTGATCTATTAGTGAACCATAAAAAACCCAAGGCCTTAACCTTGTTTTTATTGAATTAGTTTACAGAATTTCGTATATTAATCTCATTTACAAGTCAAAGGATTCTTAAATATAATAAAAAGTATATCATTGATAAAAGGGTAATCGTTAATTCTTTTTTTTTTAATTGTCGAATTTATAATTCAATCTGTTCATTTTGTTTTTCTCTTCTCATGTTATTATTACAAAAGCAATGTTGAAAAGTTTTTCAAAAGCAAAAATTTAAGTTGGTGAGAGTGAGAAACTTAGATGGGACCGTTCCTTTCATTAGCAAACATAAGACTACCTCCAACGGGAAGAGCCCGTCCTCCCCCTGTCCGGAGCCACCTCAGTGTAACAACTCGAAAATTCGATTGCTATCTTTCTATTTTGTTTTTTCGTTTATCTACCTTTGTAATCCCGAGATTCGGTTGATAATAAAGTTTATGTTAATAAATTATGGTATTGTACGTTATTATCGCATCTAATCGCTTATCAAATCGCATCGTTAATCTCATCGCATCGCAAATCTCAATTATTTATGTGGTTTTATATTATTTATGTGTTATGTGTGTTTGTGGTTATGTTTACGCTCGCTATCGCATCGCTCTCGCACTCTCGAATCGCTAAAATCGCACCATTACATCAAGTATAACGCTTAATGCTTTAATTTAACGCTTAATATAACTAACTAATACGAACCGAATAACCAAACGAACTCTTAACGCGAAATCGGCAAACGAAACTTGGTCACCAGGCCAAGTTCGGCCGAACTTGACTACCACAAGTTCGCCCGAACTTGCCTGAGACACAAGAATTGTTCTGCTTCCCACGAGTTCACTCGAACTTGTACGCACATGTACAACTTCGACCGAACTTGGCTAATATCCTCTTGAAATCCCTACAAGTTCGCGCGAACTTGCCCTCATCAGCCCTCACTTCTGCTTTCTCCTATAAATACTCAACTCATTCCTCTCATTTGAATTTGCTGTAAGTTCGCCCAGAGCTCTCAAAACCCGAAACCTTCGTGTTCTAAGTAAGAATCAACCCGATTTCACTGCAACAACGTTTATCAACGTTTTACAAAGGTTTACAACGATTTTGGCACAAGGCATAGCCTTCGTTTTGACCAAATTTCCTCTGTTTACGAAAATCTTCATCTTTTTCCATTAAAACTTCTTTTTTTCACTCGATCTATGCTTAGATCCAGTAAAACCTTTAAAGCATTGATTTTTACACTATTTTCGGACTAATGACGTATGTTTCATTCACTTTGGAGTGGAACGAGTCGTTGTCAAGCTAAATCTCAGATCCGGAAGCACAAGGACGAAGTCATCACTTTACACAAGCTGGACTAACCCGTACGAACCCACTGGTTCGCCTGGATTAGCCTGAGTTTCTGTAAAATGGCTAAGTTTGCTCCAAAAAGACCACTCCAGCCTAAGTTGTACTTAGTGGCTTAAGGTTGGAGGGATGAACACTCGATTTCCTCAGCAAACGACGCGAAAACGCAAGATTTTGGACCCGAAAATATCAAGTTCGCTCAAGAATTCCCAACTCACTGGTCAAGTTCAACCGAACTTGCACCCATATGGGTCAAGTTCGATCAAACTTGGGCACTTTTTCACCAAATATCTCACAAGTTCGCTCGAACTTGTCTAATTTCCTAAGAAACTATGCAAGTTCGCCCGAACTTGTCATCCTAGTAAGGTTTCTTACAAGTTCGCCCGAACTTGACAAGTTTCCTAAGGAAACTCATCAATTTCGACCGAACTTGACTCACAACCCACCAAACCATACAAGTTCACTCGAACTTGTGTGTTTACACACAAGTTCGCCCAAACGTGGCTACTGCCCAACCAAGACTTAACCGTTTCAGCTTTCGGAGACTGATGCACTTCCGTTCGCGTATGCAGGCTGATTCGGCGCTCTTCTCGACTCTCCTCAGATCCCGAACTCTTACCTAAACGCACCCACAGTGAGTATACTTGACCCATTTTTGCTTTAATGCACTTTTGGGTGTTACATACGTTCCTATATTAAAATCACATCACAAACCAAATTGTTTATCACACGTGAATAATCTGATTGTGTATGCTCAATACGTGATACTAGAAACATAAGGACTTATTTTCGTTAACTTGCTTCCTTAGCTAGTATGGTACTATAGGGTGGCTTACACCCGACAGGGTCTAGTTAGGATGGACGCGCAAGCCTTCTCACGTAGTTAGCATGGGAAATGAGCCCATGTTATGTTAAGTGTTTTGATGTATCATGATATGTAATTAGATTGTTTCGCAAACGCTTTTCTCGATTATGCTAGTATTAATCAAACTCGTATGCTCACCTTTACTTAATTGTATTGACTTGTATTTTAACGTATGTAACAGGTTGAGGATTTTTAGCTATGGATGCTTGGATGTTGCATGCTTAGCGTAGCTTAATTTAGTGTGTTTTGTTTAGTTATTATGATGATGTACTTCAGATTTGGAACTTATGTATGAAATCTAGAGGAAATCAAACCCGGTTGAATTTTATGAGAAATCTCCGTTTTGTATTGATTGTTTAAATATTACGTTTAATAGTATGGGATATTAAGCAGGTTGTGATATGTTAAATGATTGTTATGGAACTCTCGTGAAATCAATCTGGTCGCCTAGTGCCACTAACCCCGATGTTTCCGCCATCGGTTTGGGTGTGACAGATTGGTATCAGAGCTAATTCCTTAGGATAATAGGTAGAATTGCCATGTTTGACCTAGTAGCATGTTTAAGTACCCGATTGACCAATCTTTGAATTAAATGCTAATCTACTTGCCATAAACGCTTAAATATGTCTTTCCTAAGGTTAATACAATATACACGATTATGAAATGCTCATATCCCACAAACGAGATCAAGTTGAGATTAGGTGTGATAACCAAGAACTCTCAATAAGATCGCTCATTCCACGTATTACTCATCACGAGATATCTTCGTTGAGTTAGGAGTACATCCAAACCTCGACGAACATCTCCCTTTCTATCTAGTGGAATGCACGATGTGATCGGTGAGCGTGGCCACAACTAGGAATGATGTTGTTAAGTTAGGGGTGAAACCCGCATCTTAATAACTGATTCCGTGCTTCGATTTTCAATCTCACCAAAGTATCGGTTACGCCAATGGTTTGGAACACGTATTAACTGGAAGGGTAAGCATCGTTAGCGCTTGCGGTGAGAACGTTTATCTATTAGGCCAAAGCGTGGGTCCAAATGCAAAGGGTAGTCGAATCACTTTGGCGTGTAAAACGTCTCAAAACCCAGGACATTCCCAATTGATTTAAGCCTATGTCGATTTACGCATCATCGAGTTTACTATTATTATGTGTTTAAATTTTGGGAATTTTCGCTTTATTCGATTTCTCGCTTATTCTATTTGTCGATTTATCGCATTTACGCTCCATCGAATGTATGCATAACTCGCACAGCTCTCGTAAACCTAAAACGCTAATTAATACACCAAAAAAACTAATCGCTTATCTCGCTTATATATCGCTGATATCTCGCTTATATCTCGCATCTCATATCGCGCTACACATTGTTACTATTAGAAGGTGAATACGTGCAAATATGTGCCTATGTGCTTATGTGCTTACGTGCTTATGTGCTTACGTGATTAGGTGCTTATGTGAATACGTGCTTATGTTTTTTGTGCCTTGTATGAATAATTATAATAATATTCGAAACGTAACTCTATTATGATCGAATCTCGTCTAATCCAAATCTTTGTGTAGATGTCGTGACTCGGATCTCATACTCGCCGTTCAGCTCAACGCCACAGCGACAACAAGCGCATCGCTTCACTAGTCGCCAAGGAAGTGGTGAAGGTTATTCCGCAAATTGTCTCAGAAATTCATACTGTAAGCAGCAACTCATCTGTGGACTCCAAGGGAGATGCCCCGAAACCCCACTTCAGCTTTAAGCAGTTCAAGGCATGTGAACCGCTTACTTTCTCAGGCACCGAAGGACCGAGTGCCATGTTCCACTGGTTTGACTCTATCGAGGTCACATTCCGCCAGAGTGGATGTACCGAGGCTCTGCGCACTATCAATTCCACCGGCGTGTTTCAGTCAAGGGCTCTCGACTGGTGGACAGCCAAGCGCAACAGGCATGGGAACGACGAAGCCTACGGACTCACTTGGGAAGAACTTAAGGAAATTATGATAAGGAATTATGTCCTCCCTACGAGATCCAGAAGTTGGAGAATGAATTCTGGAATATCAAGCAAGATGGTCCCGATAATGCAGGCCTCACTGCTCGTTTCAAACAGTTGAGCATCATCTGTCCGGGTCAAGTGGATACGACTGAGAAAGCAATAAAGAAATACCTCAATGCTCTACCTGATTGCGTCGCTGACTTTGTGCAAGCAGCACGCCCTACTACTATCGAGGAGACCTACCAGTTAGCCGCCGAGATTAATGACAAACGAGTTCATTCTGGTTACTTTAAAAGTAGCAAGGTCGCGAATCAGGCCATTACCGAATCAGCAACTCCTGCTACCGAACAGCCCCGAGAGCCAAAGAGCAGTCGCCGTGGTCGAAAAAAGGAAAACCCGAGCAAGAACTTTGCTCTTACTGCTCCAGCGAACCCTCAGCCACTCCATTCTAGCAGCACTGAACGCACCGCCAGTAAAGCGTGCGTACACTGGCCCGCACCCTATGTCCCCTAAGTGCACATATCATCATGTCGTTGATGGCAATTTGTCACAACCCCCGACCCCATCCCGGGAGCGGGGGTCGTGAACCAGTCAAGTGGTACCGGTGTTTGTTATTTAGCAGCGGAATTAAAATATCAGGATCGTAGTTAGGAAATAAATATCAGAGTTTCAAAACACCAAACTTTTATATTAAACAAATGGGATAAACCCCATGTTTTAAGCACAATACATCTGTAGGGATAAACCCTATTTTATAGAAACATAAACTCCTTTTTATTTAGGTAACTTTTATCGCCACTTTTCTAAACCTTTAGTGCTCTCCCGCTGGCTTCTATTAGCTTCACATTAAGTTACCTGAAGCGCGTTTAAAAACATTTTATCAGCAAGAAATACTGGCGAATCCATCTCATTTTTTTCAAAACAAGTGATTATACTTTACAGTTTTGGGGAGCATTCGCATTTACAATGTTTATATCTACACAATTACTCAAACAGTACTGTTAATCTGACTTGTGGGTCATATTACTTTGGGCCCTGCCACCCAACAGTAACGGTTCCTGTTACCCTCCCGTGACTTTGGACTAGCAATGTATACAAAACCCCAACATACCGGCAGTAATTTAGAATACATATACTCAATTACTGTTAAGAATAATTAAAACATTTGAGGTTTCGGTAACACATTTTGACTCACAAAAAGATTTATAAAAAGAGAATTACTCGCATTGAACACTTTAAGTATTTCTACGGAGTTCCTGGTGATAGTTCTTGATTACTTCCTGGGATTTCTATTAAAACATACAATACACATGTGTTAGTAAGTTAACCCAAGTCACTTTAACCATACAACAATTGACAGAACTCCAACGAACGTAGTCGGGCAGGGCCTAGACATGCGTTGGCGATTCTAGATCGATTGGGTAGGGTGTCTATACAACACTCGACAGAACTCCAACGAACGTAGTCGGGAAGAGCCTAGACATGCGTTGGCGATTCTAGATCGATTGGTAGGATAGTGAATTAGTGATCGGGGGTTAAGTTACTTACAGCGGGCAGCGCTTCGCCGGTTTAGGGGGGTGTTGCACGAAGAAACAGAGATTCAGAGAGTATACTTTTGATTTTATCGATCGCAATTGAGCACTGGACTTCGTCCCAGACTGCTCTATTTATACCCGAATTTGACCTCCCCCCGCGTCGCGCGGGGATCTGGGTTCCCTCTCGCGTGGCGCCTGAGGTGCCTAGCTAGGCTAGGTCAGCCTGGTCACAAGTGTAGGGTTGCCAGATGGCGCGAAACGGTGACACGTCACCTAGATACCTCCCGCGCGTCGCGACAGAGACTGGTGTCTCTGGCGCGTGGCGCCTGGACAGTCCAGGTGGATATGTCTCGTTTTGCATGTTCGGTCTCGATTCACGTGTCCGATTTTACGTTTTGGTAAATTTCGAGGTGTTTTGAGAGTTGTTACATTCTCCCCACCTTGTTTTAAATCTCGTCCTCGAGATTCATTTGAATAGGTGTGGATACTTTCTTTGCATTTCTGACTCCAACTCCCATGTATATTCTGGTCCTCTCTTTGAATCCCATTTTACTTTTTCCAGAACTAATCTCTTGTGCTTGAGATTCTTGATCTTTCTATCTTCAATCTGAATGGGTTTCTCAACGAATTTTAGTTTCTCATTTACCTCTACATCTTGAAGAGGTATCACCAATGATTCGTCTGCTAGACATTTCTTGAGATTGCATATATGAAATACATCATGTATTCTTGCCATTTCCTCTGGCAATTGTAGCTGATAGGCTATTGGCCCTATTCGTTTGACAATCTTAAAAGGTCCAACATACCTTGGGCTTAGTTTTCCTTTCTTGCCAAATCTTACAACTCCTTTCCAGGGTGAGACTTTTAATAGCACTTTATCTCCGACTTGAAATTCCAAGGGTTTACGTCTGTTATCTGCATAACTCCTTAGGCGATCTCTGGCTGTTTTCAGTATTTCCTTGACTTGAATAATTTTGTCAGTTGTTTCTTGCACAATTTCAGGACCTGATAGTTGCTTTTCTCCAATCTCTGCCCAGCATACTGGAGTTCGACATTTTCGCCCGTAGAGGGCTTCAAATGGTGCAGCATTGATGCTGGTATGATAACTGTTGTTGTAGGAAAATTCTATCAAAGGCAAATGTTCATCCCAATTTCCTCCGAAATCAATTACACAAGCTCTAAGCATGTCTTCCATTGTTTGAATTGTTCTTTCGCTTTGACCGTCTGTTTGAGGATGATATGTCGTACTCAGATTTAGTCTTGTTCCCATTGCTTTTTGGAAACTTGTCCAAAAATAGGAGGTAAAACGGCTGTCCCTGTCAGATACAATGGATAAAGGAATTCCATTTAATGAAAATATTTCATTTACATATAATTTAGCCAACTGTTCCATACTGAACGTTTCCTTCATTGGTAAGAAATGAGCATATTTGGTTAACCGGTCTACAATCACCCAGATTGTATCATTACCTTTTCGTGTCCTGGGTAGTTTGGTAACAAAGTCCATTGTTATCAGTTCCCATTTCCAAATAGGTATTTCCAATTGTTGCAATAGGCCTGAAGGTTTTTGATGTTCAGCTTTAACCTGTGAACATGTTAGGCATTTGGCAACGTAGCTTGCTACATCCTTTTTCATTCCTATCCACCAAAAATTCTTTCTCAAGTCTTTATACATCTTATCATTTCCAGGGTGCATTGTATACTTAGTCTTATGGGCTTCCTCTAGTATTCGCTTTCGTAGATCTCCTTGGATAGGGATCCAATTCTGTTTTTATGGAATCTCCAAATTCCATCTGTTCCTTTTTCTAATTCTTTAATCATTCCTTTTAATCCTTCAGCATCGTACTTGATTGCTGTTTTCCTGTGTTTGTTTAATTCGCTCATTTAAATCTATCTGCAGGTTTAGTCTAAGAGAGCGTACTCTTTTTGGCTTCTCATGATACTTTCGACTTAAAGCATCAGCTACTACGTTAGCTTTTCCTGCATGATACTGGATATTGCAATCATAATCACTAAGGATTTCCATCCATCGCCTCTGTCTCATGTTTAATTCCCTTTGTCCAAAGACATATCTTAAACTCTTATGATCTGTGAATACTACGAACTTACTACCGTAAAGATAGTGTCTCCAAATCTTAAGGGCAAAAATTATTGCTCCTAACTCTAGATCATGGGTCGTATAATTCTCTTCATGCTTCTTGAGTTGTCTAGAAGCATAAGCAATAACCTTTTGACGTTGCATCAACACACATCCATAACCTAACTTAGACGCATCACAATAAATTACGAAGTCTTCAGTTCCTTTTGGCAAAGCGAGTATTGGTGCATTGGTTAACTTTTGCTTTAAAATCCTGAATGCTTCTTCCTGCTTTGGTCCCCATTCAAACTTAACCGATTTGCAAGTTAGCTTGGTCAACGGGATGGCTATTCTAGAAAAATCCTGAATAAAACGTCTATAATATCCTGCCAATCCAAGAAAACTTCTTACTTCCGTTGGTGATTCTGGGACCTTCCAATTGGTAACTGCTTCAAACTTTGTGGGATCCACATGAATTCCTTCATGATTCACCAGATGTCCAAGGAATTGTACTTCTTGAAACCAAAATTCGCATTTTGAAAATTTTGCGTAAAGCTTTTCTTTCCTTAGCAATGACAAGAGTATATGCAAATGCTCTGCGTGATCTTCCTTACTTTTGGAGTAAATTAGAATATCATCTATAAAAACAATTATGAATTTATCCAGGTATGGTTTACATATCCTGTTCATCATGTCCATAAATGCAGCTGGGGCATTGGTTAAACCAAATGGCATGACAGTAAATTCATAATGGTCGTACTTGGTCCGGAATGCTGTTTTAGGAATGTCCTCTTCCTGTACTTTCAACTGATGATATCCTGAGCGTAAGTCGATCTTAGAAAAGAATCGGGCTCCTTGGAGTTGATCAAACAGATCATCAATTCTCGGTAGTGGGTACCAATTTTTAATTGTAGCCTTATTCAATTCTCAGTAGTCAATGCACATACGCATTGATCCGTCTTTCTTCTTGACAAACAACACTGGCGCTCCCCATGGCGATGAGCTGGGTTGTATGAAACCTTTCTCTAGTAATTCGTCCAGTTGTTTCTTCAATTCTTGCATCTCCGTCGGTGCTAGACGATAGGTTGCTTTGGCAATCGGTGTCGTTCCTGGTATTAGGTGTATTCTAAATTCAACCTCTCGATCTGGCGGTAATCCAAGCAACTCTTCTGGGAAGACATCTGAGAAATTAGATAGAATATCCTTTAATTCTTTTCCTTTAGTGTTAATTATTACAGAAATCATATACACTATTCCTCCTTTCCGTGCATAGCTTGCAGCTTTCATCACAGAGATGAACTTTGTTGATTTTGTTGACTTATCGCCTTTAATTGTGATCCTTTCCCCAGATGAAACATTAACTTCTACAAACTTTTGATCACATATTATTCGTGCCTGATTGGCTACCAACCAATCCATTCCTAACACGACATCAAATCCGGCCAGATTCATTGGAAAAAGGTTAGCAGAAAAATTATGTTTTAAAATTCCTATCTTAGCTCCTTGCAGGATTTTGCTTATTTGGATAGAAGATCCATTTGTCGTCTCCACCAGACAGTTTTGGTGAAGTTTAGTTAATGGTTGATTAAGAAAATTGAAAAAGGAAGTATTAATGAAACTTTGGTTTGCACCAGAGTCAAACAATACTTTTGCATAAACATCATTAACTAAAAACGTACCGGCAATCACATCCGGAATCATCTTTGCTTCTTCTGCAGTCAGCACGAATGCTCTGGCAGTCTTCTTGGGTCCTTCCGTCGTCCTTGCTTAGTTGTTTGCCGCTAGAGCTAGTTTCGGCAGTTAGTTCTAATATGACCAGCTTCCCCGCAATGGTAGCATAGCCCATTGCTAACTTTCTTCCTACAGTCTTTTTCCTTATGCCCTGGGAATTTGCAAAAATTGAAGTATGTTGAGCATTTCCCCGAATGTCTCCTTTTGCAGTACTTACACGGGGGTGAAGAAGAACTTGCCCCTTTCCCACGGTTGGAATTTCCATAACGTAGCTCCTGTGTGATCTTTTGAGCTAGGTTCCTTTTCTGGTTTTCTTCTTGCGTACGTACCAGTTCATCTGTCAAAGTGTTTGCTAGCTCTACTGCTTCTTCTATGGTTTGTGGTCTAGCTGCTTTGACTACATGTCTGATCTCACCAATTAATCCCCAGATGTAACGGGAGATTAATATTGGTTCTGGTGAGGCCAGGGTTGGTACAATCCTTGCATATTCAAAGAATGTGGTAGTATATTCCCTGCAATTTACCCCATTCATTCTATGATTTAGGAATTTATTAGCAATCTCCTCCTTTTCATTAGGAGGGAAGAATCTCCTTTCAACTATTTCCTTAAAGTTGTTCCATTCCATACTGTAGACTCTGTCATTTCCTTTGGACTGAAGAATGGTATTCCACCACTCTAAAGCTGCATCTTTAAAAAGATTAGAAGCATACATGACTTTATCTTCATTTGCACATTTACTTATCTTGAGGACGGCTTCTGTCTTTTCTATCCAGCACAAGGCTGAAATAGCTCCTTCATTACCTAAGAATTCTATTGGTTTGCATGATAAGAATTCTTTATAAGAACAACCATATGAGATGGTTCTTCTTCTTTTTGGAATTGGAGCTTGGATTAACAGTTCGGGATTTCCATTCACGTTGTGATTAGCTTCAGGGGTACACGTTTATTTCTGTTTATGGAATCATTATTTCCTGCCTTTTTAATGGTGTCGATAATATAGGGCATAGCATCTATGATTCCTTGGGCCACTATGTGTTCGGTAGCACTTTTATCCATTTGATTCCCGTTATTATCGTTATTCTGGGTTTCCTGATTTACTTCGTCTGACATCTGAATTATAAACATTTAGCAGGTATTAATATCACAGAATAAATTAAATAATATTTACACCAACACAGTGAACCAAAATCGTCGAGCATTGCGACTTTTACTCTTTTCATACATATGCATCTAGTACAAGCATAACTGAAATTCAAATATTACTAGCATATGCATCGATATATTTATATAAGTGATATTACTTTTTTTAACGTTACAAAATACACACACACATATATTATATATATAGCTATGGCTTCCTTAAAACTGCATTTCTCGCTCGTCATATTTCCAGACGAGCTTCTCTCTGATGTGGCGAATTCGGTTTCCTTCCTCCACCAATTCATCTCCAAGTTGGCGGAGTTCTTCCACATGTTTTCTGGGTAGCATTAGGGTTGGCACTGGTTCAAGGTAAGGTGGAACCGGTTCTTCATATGGGATTGGGTTTTCTAGCAGGTTCTGAATTGCCCAGGTATTAGCCCACCATGGATCTATAGGGTTTGGGGCTGGAATTCTAGGTATATCATTGGGGTCAAAGGCTGGTATTGGAAATTGATTTTCCTGATTCTGTTTTAGATTTATGGGTTGGTTAGGAAATAAGGGAAGCAACGGGGGTTCTGGATTTGCTACTTGATTGAAATTGGGCTCCCCTTCTGCATTTCCAAACATGTGAAAATTTGCTAGCTGCCTATCCAATTCTTCCTCCCACAAGGGTCTAACTTCGGGGTTTCGGGTGTTTTTCTCAGTTCTTGCTGCTATGGCTCGTTCTTGTACTTGTCTCAGTCTTTTCATTTTCTCTATTTTGGCTCTACTAAACCAATTCCTCTTTTTAGGGGGAAAAGGTTCTACAGATTTGGCTTTAAAAACAAAAACATCTTCGGAATCAGCGGTGTAGTCTGGAGTTGGCTTGGATGTTCCTTCATCCATCAGAGAATGAGGTAGGTGACGATAAGTGTCAGAAGTACCCTGATCACTCATTCTATAAACTAAAGAAGTTAGTAAAATAATACCAAATAATATATACATATTTGTTTAAAATTTAGGTATTTCAAAAGAACATCTAAATGGCTTATACCAGTGGCATAGCTCTGATACCACCTTCTGTCACAACCCCCGACCACACCCCGGGAGCGGGGGCCGTGAACCAGTCAAGTGGTACCGGTGTTTGTTAACTTAGCAGTGGAATTAAGATATCAGGATCGTAGTTAGGAAATAAATATCAGAGTTTCAAAACACCAAACTTTTATATTAAACAAATGGGATAAAACCCATGTTTTAAGCACAATACATCTGTAGGGATAAACCCTATTTTATAGAAACATAAACTCCTTTTTATTTAGGTAACTTTTATCGCCATTTTTCTAAGCCTTTAGTGCTCTCCCGCTGGCTTCTATTAGCTTCACATTAAGTTACCTGAAACGCGTTTAAAAATATTTTATCAGCAAGAAATACTGACGAATCCATCTCAGTTTTATCAAAACAAGTGATTATACTTCACAGTTATTGAGGAGCATCCGTATTTATAATGTTTATATCTACACAATTACTCAATCAGTACTGTTAATCCTGACTTATGGGTCATATTACTTTGGGCCCTACCACCCAACAGTAACGGTTCCTGTCACCCTCCCGTGACTTTGGACTAGCATTGTATACAAAACCCCAACATACCAGCAGTAATTGTAGAATACATATACTCAATTACTGTTAAGCATAATTAAAACATTTGAGGTTTTGGTAACACATTTTGACTCACAAAAAGATTTACAAAAAGAGAATGTACTCGCCTTGAACACTTTAAGTATTTCTACGGAGTTCCTGGTGATAGTTCTTGATTACTTCCTAGGATTTCTATTAAAACATACAATGCACATATGTTAGTAAGTTAACCCAAGTCACTTTAACCATACAACAATCAACAGAACTCCAACGAACGTAGTCGGGCAGAGCCTAGACATGCGTTGGCGATTCTAGATCGATTGGGTAGGATGTCAATACAACACTCGACAGAACTCCAACGAACGTAGTCGGGCAGAGCCTAGACATGTGTTGGTGATTCTAGATCAATTGGGTAGGATAGTGAATTAGTGATCGGGGGTTAAGTTACTTACAGCGGGCAGCGCTTCGCCGATTTAGGAGGGTGTTGCACGAAGAAACAGAGATTCAGAGAGTATACGTTCGATATTATCGATCGCAATTGATCACTGGACTTCGTCCCAGACTGCTCTATTTATACCCGAATTTGACCTCCTCCGAGCGTCGCCCGGGGATCTGGGTTCCCTCTCGCGTGGCGCCTGAGGTGCCTAGCTAGGCTAGGTCAGCCTGGTCACAAGTGTAGGGTTGCCAGATGGCGCGAAACGGTGACACGTCACCTGGATACCTCCCGCGCATCGCGACAGAGACTGGTGTCTCTGGCGCGTGGCTCTTTGACAGTCCAAGTGAACCTGTCTCGTTTTGCATGCCGCGTCTCGATTCACGTGTCCGATTTTACGTTTTGGTAAATTTCGGGGTGTTTTGGAGAGTTGTTAAACAATTGCCGTTTTTGCACAAACTGCAACATCTACGGCCACTTTATAGTCAGCTGACGTAGTGGTACTCGTCAGCCAGCTCCTCACACTCCAGCAACTCCAGCTTTACCCGCTCCTCCTCAAGCCAACCAGCAGCAAGCCCCAGAAGGACGTGTGTGCTATGTTTGTGGTGATCCGAATCATTTCGCCCATGTCTGTCTAAATCATCCTGTCAAATAAGAGCAGCCAGCACCGCAGCCTCAGCCACCGCAGCAGCAGCATCAACCACAAGCTGCGCATGGCAGAGCCTTCAATCTCAACCACCGCCAGGCTCAGAATGACAACAATGTTGTCAATGGTACGTTTCTCGTTAATGGTATTTATGCTCCGTGTTTATTTGATACTAGTGCCGATAACTGTTTTGTATCGTTAGAATTCGAAAAGGTTTTAAAATGTAAGCGCGCTAAACTCCCAAAGACTTTCGATGTGGAAGTCGCCACCGGAAGAACCGTTACCGTAACCTCCGTCCTACGTGGTTGTAATCTCGATCTCAACAACCATGTCTTCTCGATCAATCTCGTACCTATGCAGTTAGGTAGCTTTGATATCATCGTAGGTATGGATTTTCTTCGTGAAAACCATGCTGAAGTTGTATGCTTCAATAAAATGATTCGTTTCCCTCTTCCTAACGGTGATCAACTCCACGTTTATGGTGAAACTCCCTCAAAGAAGTTGATGCTCTTGTCTTGTACTCGAGCACACAGATGCTTGCAAAAGCGATGTGTTGCCTTCCTCGCTCATATCGTGAACCCGGAGAAAGAAAAGAAAACTTATAAAGATGTTCCCGTTGTTTGTGAATTTCCTAAAGTCTTTCCCGACGATTTGCCCGGTTTACCCCCTACTCGCGATGTTGAATTCCGTATCGATTTAGTTCCCGGAGCTACTCCCGTTGCTAAAGCTCCTTATCGCTTCGCACCCTTAGAAATGCGCGATCTATCAAGCCAACCTCAAGAGCTTCTTGATAAAGGTTTCATACGCCCGAGCACATCGCCATGGGGTGCACCCGTCCTTTTCGTGAAAAAGAAGGATGGATCGTTCCGTATGTGCATCGATATCGTGAACTTAACAAACTCACGATAAAAAAACCGTTACCCTCTTCCTCGAATTGACGACTTATTTGATCAGCTTCAAGGTGCTACTTGTTTTTCAAGATCGATTTACGTTCCGGCTATCATCAGTTACGCGTATTGGAAGAAGACATTCTGAAAACCGCCTTTCGTACTCGCTATGGCCATTTCGAATTCGTGGTCATGCCTTTCGGTCTTACCAATGCACCCGCGGTTTTCATGGATTTGATGAACCGTGTGTGTAAAGCTTTCTTAGATCGTTTCGTAATTGTTTTCATCGATAATATCCTTATCTATTCGAAGTCGAGAGACGAACACGCACGTCATCTCCGTTTAGTCGTCGAACTTCTTCAAGGAAATCGCCTTTATGCTAAGTTCTCTAAATGTGAATTCTGGCTCGAAGAAGTCCAATTTCTCGGCCACATCGTTAATAGTCAAAGAATTCATGTCGACCCTGCAAAGATTGAAGCCGTCAAGAGTTGGACTACGCCGAAAAATGCCTCCGAAATTCGTGCATTTCTTGGATTGGCGGGTTATGACCGTCGATTCATCGCCGACTTTTCGAAAATCGCCATTCCGCTTACCGCTTTAACTCCTAAAGATAAACCTTTTGTTTGGGACTCCCAGCAAGAGGAAGCTTTTCAAACTCTCAAGCGTATGCTATGCAACGCTCCTATCCTCGCATTACCCGACGGAAACGACGATTTCGTTGTTTATTGTGATGCCTCTAACTTTGGTCTTGGTTGTGTGCTTATGCAACGAGACAAGGTTATCGCGTATACGTCTCGCCAACTCAAGATCCACGAGAAGAATTACACGACCCACGATCTCAAACTCGGTGCAGTTGTTTTTGCATTAAAGATATGGCGACACTACCTTTACGGTACAAAGTGTACGGTCTTCACCGACCATAAGAACTTACAACATATCTTTAATCAAAAAGAACTAAACAAGCGACAGCGACGATGGGTTGAACTTCTCAACGATTATGATTGCGAGATACGCTACCATCCCGGCAAAGCAAACGTCGTCGCCGATGCTCTCAGTCGACGAAGCTATGTGTATAGTATTCGTGACTCTCAAGCTTATGCTAAACTTGAAACCCTCATCTGTGCCGCTCAATACGCATGTTTTAACGAGAATACTCTGCAAGAGGAAATGAATTGTGGAGCCGAAACTCAGCTTGTATCTAAATCTGATGGTATTTATTACTATCTAAATCGCATTTGGATTCCCAATCGTGATAATCTCCGTAATTGGCTAATGACCGAAGCTCATAAATCTCGATACTCCATTCACCCTGGTGCCGACAAGATGTACCAGGACCTATGTCTTAAGTATTGGTGGCCAGGCATGAAAAAGTATATCGCTTGTTTACGTCTCAAAGTGCTTAACTTGTTCGAAAGTTAAAGCCGAACATCAAAGGCCCTTTGGCTTACTCAAGCAACCTGAAATCCCAATGTGGAAATGGGAGAGTATAGCTATGGACTTTATTACGAAACTTCCCCGCACTTCATCTGGTCACGATAGCATTTGGGTTATCGTTGATCATCTTACTAAATCCGCGCACTTTATCGCATATACGAGAAGACTTTAAGGTCGAACGGTTAGCCCGAATCTATACCGACAAAGTTATATGTCGACACGGGACGCCTCGTGACATCATCTCTGACCGAGACGGTCGTTTTACCTTGCGTCTCTGGGAGACTTTTCAATCCGCTCTCGGTACTTCTCTCAATCTCAGTACCGCTTTTCACCCTCAAACCGACGGTCAGACTGCACGAACGATCCGCACCTCGAAGACATGCTTCGTGCGTGCATCATAGATTTTGGTGGTAACTGGGATACACATTTACCTTTAATCGAATTCCCGTACAATAATAGTTCTCATACCAGCATTCAAATGGCTCCTTTTGAGGCACTGTATGGAAGAAATGTCGATCGCCTATTGCATGGCACGAGATCGAAGAAGCACAAATCACCGGTCCCGGGCTAATTCAAGAAACAACCTACAAGATCCTCCAAATCAGAGACAATCTCTTGAAAGCTCGGAGTCGCCAAAAGAGTTACGCCGACAAACGACGCAAGCCCCTGCAATTCGAAGTGGGAGATCACGTACTCCTAAAGGTTGCCCCTTGGAAGAGAGTGGTCCGCTTCGGAAAGAAAGGAAAGCTAGCACCACGATACGTAGGACCCTTTAAGATCCTGGAAAGGATCGGCAAAGTGGCTTACCGACTCGAACTGAGGGAGGAACTTAATAATGTACATCCGACTTTCCATGTGTCAAATCTCAAAAGTGCTTAGCCGAAGAAAATCTGCATGTCCCTCTCGAAGATCTGCAAATTAATGAAACGCTCCATTTCGTGGAAAAACCAGTTGAAATCATGGATCGGGAGACCAAGAAGCTCCGACGCTCTCGCATACCTATCATGTAAGTCCGATGGGAAGGCAAACGCGACGCCGAGTTCACTTGGGAACTGGAAAGTGATATGAAAACGAAATATCCGCATCTATTTGTTACAGCTACTACTTGAATTTCGGGACGAAATTCCCTAAAGTAGGGGAGACTGTAACAACTTTGAAAATTCGATTGCTATCTTTCCATTTTGTTTTTCCGTTTATCTACCTTTGTAATCCCGAGATTCGGTTGATAATAAAGTTTATGTTAATAAATTATGGTATTGTACGTTATTATCGCATCTAACGCTTATCAAATCGCATCGCTAATCTCATCGCATCGCAAATCTCAATTATTTATGTGGTTTTATATTATTTATGTGTTATGTGTGTTTAGGGTTATGTTTACGCTCGCAATCGCATCGCTCTCGCACTCTCAAATCGCTAAAATCGCACCATTACATCAAGTATAATAACGCTTTAATTTAATGCTTAATATAACTAACTAATACGAACCGAATAACCAAACGAACTCTTAACGCGAAATCGGCAAACGAAACTTGGTCACCAGGCCAAGTTCGGCCGAACTTGACTACCACAAGTTCGCCCGAACTTGCCTGAGACACAGAATTGTTCTGCTTCCCACGAGTTCGCTCGAACTTGTACGCACATGTACAAGTTCGGCCGAACTTCGCTAATATCCTCTTGAAATCCCTACAAGTTCGCGCGAACTTGTACAAATCTGTACAAGTTCGGCCGAACTTGCCCTCATCAGCCCTCACTTCTGCCTTCTCCTATAAATACTCACCTTATTCCTCTCATTTGAATTTGCTGTAAGTTCGCCCAGAGCTCTCAAAACCCGAAACCTTCGTGTTCTAAGTAAGAATCAACCCGATTTCACTGCAACAACGTTTATCCACGTTTTACAAAGGTTTACAACGATTTTGGCACAAGGCATAGCCTTCGTTTTGACCAAATTTCCTCTGTTTACGAAAATCTTCATCTTTTTCCATTAAAACTTATGTTTTCACTCAGATCTAAGCATAGATCTGAGTAAAACCTTTAAAGCATTGTTTTTACACTAATTTCGGACTAATGACGTATGTTTCGTTCACTTTGGAGTGGAACAAGGCATTTTCAAGCTAAATCTCATATCCGGAAGCACAAGGACGAAGTCGTCACTTTACACAAGCTGGACTAACCCGTACGAACCCACCGGTTCGCCCGGATTAGCCCGAGTTTCTGTAAAATGGCTAAGTTCACTCCAAAAAGACCTCTCCAGCCTAAGTTGTACTCAGTGGCTTAAGGTTGGAGGGATGAACACTCGATTTCCTCAGCAAACGACGCGAAAACGCAAGATTTTGGACCCGAAAACATCAAGTTCGCTCAAGAATTCCCAGCTCACTGGTCAAGTTCGACCGAACTTGCACCCATATGTGTCAAGTTCGACCGAAATTGGGCACTTTTTCACCAAATATCTCACAAGTTTGCTCGAACTTGTCTAGTTTCCTAAGAAACTATGCAAGTTTGCCCGAACTTGTCATCCTAGTAAGGTTTCTTACAAGTTCATCAAGTTCGCCCAACCAAGACTTAACCGTTTCAGCTTTCGGAGACTGATGCACTTCCGTTCGCGTATGCAGGCTGATCCGGCGCTCTTCTTGACTCTCCTCAGATCCCCAACTCTTACCTAAACGCACCCACAGTGAGTATACTTGACCCATTTTCGCTTTAACGCACTTTTAGGTGTTACATAAGTTCCTATATTAAAATCACATCACAAACCAAATTCTTTATCATACGTGAATAATCTGATTGTGTATGCTCAATACGTGATACTAGAAACATGTAACTAGGACTTATTTTCGTTAACTTGCTTCCTTAGCTAGTATGGTACTATAGGGTGGCTTACACCCGACAGGGTCTAGTTAGGATGGACGCGCAAGTCTTCTCACGGTAGTTAGCATTGGAAATGAGCCTATGTTATGTTAAGTGTTTTGATGTATCATGATATGTAATTAGATTGTTTCGCAAACTTTTCTCGATTATGCTAGTATTAATCAAACTCGTATGCTCACCTTTACTTAATTGTATTGACTTGTATTTTAACGTATGTAACAGGTTGATGATTTTTATCTATGGATGCTTGGATGTTGCATGCTTAGCGTATCTTAGTTTAGTGTGTTTTGTTTAGTTATTATGATGATGTACTTCAGATTTGGAACTTATGTATGAAATCTAGGGGAAATCGAACCCGTTTGAATTTTATGAGAAATCTCCGTTTTGTAATGATTGTTTAAATATTACGTTTAATAGTATGGGATATTAAGCAGGTTGTGATATGTTAAATGATTGTTATGGAACATCTCCTGAAATCAATCTGGTCGCCTAGTGCCACTAACCCCGATGTTTCCGCCATCGGTTGGGGTGTGACACTCAGACTGCCCCATTCGTTCTCCCTTCCTCTGCAACGGGCGTCAAAGCCATGGCCCACCCCTCCCTCTCACAATCCCCGTCTCTCTCCTCCAAGGGCACGCCCTACGCCCTTGCAGATGGGCGGCTCCCCACCTTCTCTCTTCCTCCTCACCATCCACGTCGGAGAAGATTGCTACGGGCGGCAAGTATTTGGAAGCGATGGAGATAGTCTAAGACTGCAGCTTGAAATTGATTGGAAAATGACCCTTTTAGCCTAAATCAAACGACACATCATCATGTTTAAGTTTCATATAGATATTTTTGAAGGGTGGTTGTAAAATTGTTTCGGTTGAAGGGCGGTCGTAAAATTATTTTAAAAGAAATAAATCTTGCATACTAAAATTTGCATACATTCTAGTGAATTTATATAATAAAGAGTACTAGAACTAGAACTAATGTAGTTCTCGTATTTATATAATAAATAGTAGGAAAATTAATGTAGTTCTCATAATCTCAAGATAATAATGGTTCTAAAAACAACACCCTTATATTGTGTGTGGTAACTTACACAGGTTGATAAAAGGTACTTATTCCTCCTCTGGTGAACGGTACACATATTTAAAAGAAGCGGTGTCACAACACAGAGTAAAATTGAATTGTCAACTGTGTTCGATAGGGACATACAAATTTATATTTTTGTCTTGTAAGAAATTTCAAAAGGAGTTGGGAGAGAAACGTACCGTGCATCACTCGCATATTGAAACCCTCGAAGATTTAAATGATTCGAACAAACACGGACATGTTTCTTTGAGTTTATTCAATTACGTTTAACTAAATAAACACGAACATGTAAATGTACTGACTTTTTGTTCGTGTTCGTTTGTTAAGACAAAAAGTGTGTTGGTGCTAGTTTATATATAAGTGTGGTACGTTTAAAATAACATATATAAAAAAATCAAAGTATATCTATTACTTATTTTTGTATATAATTTAGCTATACATTTAACATTAGATATTTGTACATAAACACTTTATCAAATGTAAATGAAAAGTACTTATTCATATAACTAAAGAGACATAAAAGTAAAAGTAATCATGTTCATGGGTGCTCGTTCAATAAATAGATGAAGTTCCGCCCGAAGAAGTCACAAAAAGTAAAGTTAGTTTACAAACCAATGCGAGGGAGGGATTTATATATAAACTGAGTGATAATATAATGTAACTAGTAACATGGTATACATACATTTGATTACGTACAGATTGTTTCTGGTTGGACTGAAAAAGTACGGAAAAGGAGACTGGAGAAACATATCACGAAATCTGGTGGTGACAAGAACTCCTACTCAAGTGGCAAGTCATGCTCAAAAATATTTCATCCGCCAACTGTCTGGTGCTAAAGATAAAAGAAGAGCAAGCATTCATGACATAACTACCCTTAATCTCCACCAAACCACTTCACTGGACCAATCAACCATGGCTGCATATTATGTAGGAGGAGGGAACACGTTTAGCGCTGCTGCTGCTGCTGCTAGTGCACCACACAGTTTGGTTTTTCGTATGCAACCTACCTACTCTCACTAATGATAATATTGGGTAGTTTTATTACTCCTTTTTATGGTGTTTTTTTGTTAATGAGTATATTTAGGGCATTTGGAGAGTACGGATATGATCCTAGATTCTAGTTGTCTGACATTTGACTTTCGTTGAACCCTGCTCCCAAAAACAAGAAGCATGTACTGATAATAAGCTAAGGATAATTTACAAGAGAATAATTTTATACGAAGTGTAGGAGACAATATTTGTTTTTCTCAATTTAAGAAAGAGAAAGATATGATGATTTTTTCTCTATTTAACGAGTTTTCACCTTGATTTTCAAACGGTTATAATTTTTTCTTACGTTAATATTTTTTTAAAAAAATTACAATGTATTAACGGGCATTTCATTCTCTTTAATTCGAGCAGCCTATTGCTATAGTATTCTTAAAAATAATTTATAGGACTTTAAATACCCATTATGTGAATTTGAATACCCAGTACCCATTACATGATTTTTGAATACCCATTACGTGATTAAACATTCAACATAAATCATTACGCATTCATTGTAAATTCATTACGTGATTACACATTTAATATGATTTGTTATAACTAATGTTAATACAATTATACTTATTACGTGATTACGCATTCAATAATAAGAACTTATTGTTTATGCTTTGTTACGTGGTTAAATTTCTAATATATGACATTATGTTGCTATTATCGGTTGGTTTGGCTAATGTTTTGTATATAATTTATCCTCAATACGTGATAATACCTTAAATATTAGGTATTCCATATGAAATATTATGTGTTAAGTTACGTAATCACCCAGTATAGTTTCACATAAATACTATAATGAAATCATGTAATCACGAAATGTGTATTTAAAATCACGTAGTCATGTAATTTACATAGTCAACTATTCTTACGTAATTACGTAATCACTTAGCGTGGTTTCACATAAAATACTACAATGAAATCAAGTAATCACGTAATGGATATTCAAATTCACGTAGTCACTTATTGGGTATTCAAAATCACGTAATCACGTAATATGGTTTCAAAATCCTTCAAAAAAATTTAATGTTAAAATATAGCAATAGGATGTTTGAATTAAAGAGAATGAAATACTCGTTAATACGGTGTAATTTTTATAAAAAAAAAATATTAACGTATGAAAAAGTTATAACCATTTGAAAATCAAGGGGGAAGTGGGTTTATGAGTTAACAATATTGGATTTTGCTATTTTACATTTTCTCCACTTATTCCCTTGTTTTTTGTTATGTGAATTCTATATTTGGGGACCACTTAATCTCAACCATTGATCTTGCAAATTAAGGATCAAACTTGTCTTCTACACTTCGTACAATTCTTTCCTCTTGTAGAATAACCTCTCTCGTGATAATAATGCATGTTTTAGCTTTAACTTTTTTTTAACGGCCAACCAAATTTTATAAAATAATTACAAGCTTGCCAAGCAAAGCTGGTCAAGCACTTGCAGTACACCAGAAACCAAACAAAAATTACATCAATCAAGCATTACAAAGCGAACTACACCACCTACGCATTTCATATTGGTTTACTTTCCATATTGAAGTGTCAGATACAAGTGTGTTAATTAGTTTACAACCAAACGGCTTCTAGCGTAGTGATTGACAAACGTGTCGATTTAAAACCATGTTTACCGGGTATGTAAGTTAACTAGTAAAAACAAATACCCAATTAGTAGAACCGGTGGGTAATATGATTTCTAGAACCTCTATCATAACTATGTATCGTTCTAACTATACATGCTTATCACTAATCAAAGATTTAAATGAATCGAAAAAACAACACAGTTTCTTCGTGTTCATCCATTTAAGGTTTATTGAATAAGCACAAACATGTAAATGTAGAATTTTTATCCGTTCGTTAAGATAAAAAGCTTGTTCGTCTAGCTTGTATAATATATAAACGATGAATTATAACTTTTTAAAAACAGCATATATCAAAATATTAACAAACACTTGTTAGTTATTTTTGTATTTACTTTTTTAATTATGTTGGTTTAGGTGTAATTATATTATGATTTTTTTGTACATAAACAATCATACATAACTTTAGCAAATGTAAATGAAGGAATGATGTAATAACAAAAAAAATTATATATATATATATATATATGTATATATAAATTCATATAGTCTTGCAAGTGGGATAAACTTGCCCAGGAGTTAAATGAACGGCTAAGATTTCTCATGGAGGTCACTTGCATGAATTGTTTGTGTAAAACTTTGACTTTAAAAAAATCTCAACAAATTTCCATCAACGAGAATCTTCCATTTCCCTCTATAAATTGAGAGGTTCATTCTCTTGCAAAACCACTATCACTATCAATTTTCTTCACCCATTACCTTATTTTCCAACAATTTTGGCAAGAAAACCCAGTTCTGGTAACCGTAACCGTAACCGAATCCGAACACTATACTGACACCACTTTTCATTCACCACCATCTCTACTAAAACACTCGAAGCTTTAACCACGAAAAATGTACCACCCGAAACCATTTCATGTGAAGAAATGCCAACTCTGGCGATACTTACGTATTTTCCGACGACGTCTCTCATAACCGAAACACGTTTTTGACCAAGGTAACTATAAACTCAATCTTTATTTTTGATATTTTAAGGTTAATCTATAATGAAAATGGAATCTAGAATTTATTTTGTAAATGTTAGTTTTGTATAGAAGATGATGAAGAAAAATATAAACCAATGAACTGAGTAAATAAATAATTAATTAATTAATCTATTTGTTTACAAGGTCTCATGTAACCCAGTTGGTTCAGCATCTTGTTTACAACCCAAAGGTCATAAGTTCGAATCCTGCTGAAGGCATATATTTTTACCAGAATTTGCATTATCAGATTTACATCATAAATCAAACATAAATAACTAAGTGGTCCACTAGTTAAGACTCTAACTTGTAACCTAGAGGTCTTGGTTCAATTCTTGCAAGAGATATTCTTTTTAATACATCATATTTGTATTTAAACCCATCAGATTTCTGGTTAAATCCACCAGATTTCAAAATACATATCAGAAGGTGGTGTAGTGCAACTGGTTAAGTCTTGGAACTTAGAAAGTAAAGGTTTAGGGGTTCAAACCTTGTTAGTGACAATATTTTTTATCAGATTTTCTAACTAATAACATCAGAATATCTTATTTAAATAATCAGATTTATAAGACAAATATAAAGATTAAGTGGCTCACTGGTTAAGTCTTTTTACTTACAACCTATAGGTTACAAGTTTAAATATTGTGACTAACATTTATTTATAATTAATGTTTATTTTATTTAAACCTAGATTTAATGTTTGTTTCCTTATTTATACACTATAAATTAGCAACTATTTTGTGCATTAGAGTTGTACTCCAAGATTAGGGTGTTTTCCAAAAACAAAACTTTCATTTTTCACTTCTAACCCTAACATTTTCATATTTTTTGTTTTAACCCCTTTTAATTTTTTTACTTTATAAAACAAAGTTTTTCATCTTTTATAATTTAACCCAAAACTTTATTATTTACAACTTAGATCCCTCATACTTTTTATCTTTCGCAAGTTTTTCGTTTTATGTTTCGGTTTAAATTTTGTGAGTTAACACGTCGTAGCGTGCATGTGAGGTTCAACGTTTTTGCACTATTTTTTCGAATTTGATAGGCCCGTCGCAACGTGTCCATTTTTCCCCTTTGACAAGTTCGCCGCAATGGGCTGGTCCTTGATCGACTAAGTTATTATTTTCTACGTTTTACGTTTCTGTTTAATTTCTTCGCATTAACACGGTAACAGGTGTGCGTGGTTCAACGATTTTAAGTCTGCTTTTCTTTCGGTGTAATTTTTTTCATTTTATCTATTTTATTTTTTACGAGTTTTTCCGATGTTGGGAGTCGATGCCGGTGTGGCATTGGTGCTACTTGGCACGGTTTTACGAACGTTTTTAACCTATTAAATTTTTTACTAATATTTTGTTTCGGTTTACCCTTATACTTCCTTTGCTTAAAAACTATTTTTTTACGTGCATGTTTTATGTACGGGTAGGTATAAATATGATTTGTTCTACATTTCCACGTAAACTTTTTTTAATAACAACTCTAGGCCAAATATAATACGTTTTCTTTTAAAGAAACCATTTTTATGTGAATATTTTTATGTACTTTTCTGTATACATTTAAGTTGTTCTACATTTCAACGTAAACTTTTTTGGGAAATGATTCAGGTCAAATATAATATGCTTTCGTGTTTATTTTATGTGTGTTTCGTAAAGTTTGTTTCAAACCGAGTGGAGTCAAATTATGGTTTCTTTTTTTCCCTTTTATTAGAAAGCTCTAATCAATCCCTTTCGATTACACGTGTCAGATTTTCCTTTATACCCATTGCGTTTTTTATATATGAGTTGGGTCACATATAATATGTTATGATTGTCCGATATGAATTTGATTTATTTTACGTTTGATCCAATCACAATGCTTATACATGTTACATTGAGTTCATCTGGATACGTCGAAATGCATGTTTTCATATGGTTAATGCATCACATAACGTTTGGACTAATCCATTCAATGTTTACGATGTACCCGCGCCTCAACGTGGGCGGATCTTTATCCTAGTTATATTTTAATAATTACGATTATACAACTGAAAATAACATTTGTTTCACTAATAAATATAAATACACATATATATAGATAATAATTATTTCTTTTAGTTTAAGCAAAACTATATATATATATATATATATATATAAGGGGAAGGTTCATTTGAGAATAAAATTTTATTGAGAAGAAAAAGAACAAAAATGTACAATTGTAAAACATTAAATATTTTTTTCCATCTCATTTATTATTATGTTTGACTAATTAATTAGTCATAAACTATCATTCTCCACACTAAAATTTTTTTTGCCTACACATATCAAAAGTTATCCTACACATACTGAAATTTATCCTACACAACTCGTAATTATCTAACACCTCGTATTTATCCTACACTATAAATGAATTTTTATTTTTATTTTTTGTGAAAAATATATATCTTAAAAATAAGTTACAAATTTAATATAGTTAGTTATTAAAGATGAAACTGCCAGTTAATGATGTATGTAAGTTTACCATTATACTCTTATAGTTACATTAAGTAGAAATATTAAATAAAGTCTAATGAAGCATTCCTATTGGTTGAAATTTCTTCTTTTTTCTTCTTCCAAATAATTTCTTCTATTTGAACCCTCCACGAGGAATGTTTCATTATACTTCATTTAATATTTGTATTTAATGTAACTAAAAGGGTATATTGGTAAACTTACATACATCATTAATTGGTAGTTTTATCTTTAATAACTAACTATATTAAATTTGAAACTTATTTTGAAAATATATATTTTTTCCTCAAAAAATAAAAATAAAAATTCATTTATAGTGTAGGATAAATACGAGGTGTGTAGGATAATTTACGGTTGTGTAGGATAAATTTCAATATGTGTAGGATAAATTTCGAAATGTGCAGGATAGCTTTTGATGTGTGCAGACAAAAATTTTTAGTGTGAAGGATGATAGTCTTTATGACTAATTAATTGGTCAAACATAATAATAAATGAGATGAGAAAAAATTATTTAATGTTTTACAATTATACTCTTTTGTTCTTTTTCTTCTCAATAAAATTTTCTTCTTAAATGAACCTTCCCCAACATTCCTATTGGTTGAAATTTCTACTTTTTTCTTCTTACAAAGAATTTCTTCTCATTTGAACCCTTCACTGTGGTTTCTTAAATAAACATGAAAATTTAAAACCAGTCATGGGTTAGACAAGATCTCTCAACTAACAAATATACTCTATATATGAACACGAATCTTATGAAATATATGAGTACATTGTAGGTTTATACAAATACGCTTAAACAAGACTATTATTTATAAGACACAAATCAAGAAACAAGGTACGGATCCTTAACCCATCTTCTTTTGTCATCTGGTTCGTTTGCTATAAATCCTTGTCTATATATATATATTGTTTTGAAAACTCCAACGTCTTTGAGCCTCGATCCAATTGACCGTCCGTTCGTTTCTTACTCCAATTAAAATTGTTATTCAACATGCGATACGTTTATGATTATATTGTGCTCACTATCGCATGTACTGATACTTATAATATATGTTAATGTTAGTGTTATATTTAATTCTTATTATCTGAGATCTACTACCTTAAGCTCTCTGCCTCCTCCCGTGACGGAGTTATTAGTTCACGGCGTCCCTAGGTACAAGTGTGGTACATAGCGACTAGAAGGCGTATGGATATATCCTAGAAATATTTCTGGAGATGGATGACGGGTAGACCAACCCGCATCGTCTCATGTGACAGACTTTGTGACTGTCACCTTTGTTTAGCTTACGTGTACATCCGAATGATAAGACTCCGTTTAGTTATATGTTATGCTTTGCCTTGTTTTATTTTATTTCTTATCATTTTACATGACGAGATATAGTGATATCATTTCAGTTGTTTATTTATTTGCTATTTGAGCCAATTATTCCGTACTGGACATTTGGCTCGTTCCATATATTTTATTTCACCACAGGTTCACATATTACTTGGGCGGGGTGAAGAGTAAAGAATAAATCCTAGGATGCTAACCGAAGATGTTTGTCACTTATATAAAACAAATATCTATTTTTGGGGCCTAGGGCTATGAACTATCTTTGAAATGTAACCCTAACTTTAATATCAATGGAATTATGACTTTTGTTCTGATCCACTATTATAGTGACACGTCAACCCATTTGGGTTTGGGTGTTACAACTATGGTATCAGAGCAAATGCTCTTTCCTGTAGAAAACTTAAACATTAGTAATTAGGCGAGTGAGGTTGGGGTAGACGTCTACGATAGAATTATGCCAAATATTCCTAGTTACTCATCACCGTTTTCATATTCTAACTCATGCATCTACTTTTGATGGATGCCTCCTCGTTGCCAAACTCATAAGAAAACCCAAGTGACTAACCGACAACCTAACGACACTGCCTCAAATGAAACTCTAGGCGACCCGAACGTGGTTTCTGCTATTAACCAAGCGTTTACCGGGCTACTTCCAAACCTCGTTGCTCAGACCGTAGAGGCAGTTATGCAACAAACTCAAGGACGTACTACCCTAATTCTGGAGGCGTTGTTGATGAGAGTATCACAACAATACTTTTGAAGACATCCATGTTTGGCTCCGTCATTTCCAAAGGCAACACCCAAAATCTTTCAGCCACGCTGCTACCGCAATCGAGGCACGAAAACTGGATAGGTCATATAGAGAAGATCTTTGAGGTACTAGGAGTTACAGATCAATACAAGGTCAGGTTGGCCACCTTCAAGCTAGAAGTCGATGCACAAACTTGGTGGGAAGGATACAAACAAGTCAAAGGAGGGGATGCTTTCATGGGCTGAATTTCGTACCATCTTCTATGAGAGGTATTTCTCGACTGCTGACAAAGAAGCTCACATCATGAAGTATGCTATTATTCAACAAAGGATCGACGAGCCTGCTTCGGAGTTTATTACCCAATTCTCAAAGTTGGCCAGTATTGTGGGAGAAGCAGCAGGATCTGCCGCAGTTCAAGCTGAGAAGTGCAAATGGGTAGTTAATGATCGAATTTGGAAAGCGATCATGTTCATGAAGTTCAAGGACATCACAAAGGTGGCAGATGCAATTAAGACTTTTTGAGTTCGAGAGAAAGGAATTCTTTTCTCGGAATGGGGAAAACAAGAAGAGAGACAAGGATGGACTTCCTAAACAGGCTACAGGCCAGTCATCCACTACTACAAACCATCAGGATCGTAAAGTTCAAGCAAATCGAAACCCTAGAAATCAGACACGTCTTTGGAAGCCGAGACCCCTCAATCAGACACCTGTCCAGAATCCGACTCAGCCAAATGGAGGACCTAACAAGGCTCAATCGATGAACCAGAATCAGACCACAAGTCCTCTATGCAATACACGGTGTATGACGTAGGGCCGTAGGAACATGCTTCATGTGTGGCCAGACTGGACACATGATTAAAAACTGTATGAAGTCGGATACTAAGAGGATTACCGGAGGGAATGTTGCACCACCCAACACTGGAGGTAGAGTGTTCGCGCTTTCTGCTACAGATGCTGTTAACGCCTCAGGTACTGTGTCTAGAACCCTTCAGCTTGGTGATCGTAGTATCTGTGAGTTATTCGATACAGAAGCAACACATTCTGTGGTTTCTCATTTTTTTACTAAGTACCTTACGATTAGACCAACACCGTTAGATTACACTCTAACCATTTCCACTCCGATGGAAATTCGATCGTAATCACTCACGTATATAAAGATTGTCCTATCTGTATAGAATCCGTTGTGTTTAACGCGGATCTTTTTCTGATGCATATGTGTGACTTTGATGTGATCCTTGGGATGGGTTGGTTAACTCGCCACCGTGTGGCTATTGATTGTTGTTCTAAACGTGTCAAAATTAGCAATCTTTGTCGTCCTGATCTTATTCATCAAGGGTTCAACCCCATAAACCTCTTAAGATTAGTTATGTGCTCAAAGCTCATGAGTTAATCTCTCACGGTTGTGCTGGATTCTTAGCTTCGATTAAAGATACCTCTGTTATTAGGAATGGCATCGATAGCCATCCTGATGTTTGAGAGTATCCTGACGTATTTCCGGATGAGCTACCGGGACTACCACTTGACCGTGATTAGAGTTCACTATCGACTTGATCCCTGGTGCCGAGCCTATCTATAAAGCACCGTATCGTATGGCTCCATTGGAACTGAATGAGTTAAAGGAGCAACTTCAAGAACTGTTAGAAATGGGATTTATAAGACCAAGTGTTTCACCTTGGGGTGCTATTATCACACCCCGACCCGCAACTGAATGGTACTGGGCATGATGATTGCTCATAGCTCATGACATTATTATAAATTTAATAATTAAAGCCATTAAATTAAATTGTCACATAACATATATCAATCAATAGTTGTACATACAATGTTCAAAACTAACATAATGAGATTTTGTGATTTATTTTCCTAAGGCCCGTGTTATGTGTCCTCTTCACTTGGTTACCAACTTTGCTTCTGCACCACGTTAAGAAAATATATTTTTGGGTCAACAAACATGTTGGTGAGGAATTCCTTATTTTGTAGAAAATGGTTTAGTATTTATTTTAAAGAAAATTATATTTTAACATGCTCACAAGGTTAATATAGAGATTGTAACAGTTTTGCAATTCGGGTCGGAGTTCGGAGATCCGATTTTGAGTGATGTTACACCTATCTTATTCGTAAAAAAAGGACAGTAGTATGCGGTTTTGTATTGACTACCGGGAGCTGAATTAGATTACCATTCGCAATCGATACCCTCTGCCCCGCATTGATGATCACTTTGACCAACTTCAGGGAGCTAAGTTCTTCTTGATGATAGATCTCCGATCCGGTTATCATCAACTAAAGATCAAGGAAGAGGATGCTCCAAAGACTGCCTTTCGGGCTCGCTATGATCACTATGAGTTCTTGGTTATGCCTTTTGGCTAACCAATGCACCTGCTGTCTTCATGGACTTGATGAACTGAGTATTCCACGAAATTCCTGGATAAATTCGTCATTATCTTCATTGATGATATCTTGGTTTATTTTAAGAGTCGCGAAGAACATAAGGTACATCTGCATGCAGTGCTCGGAACTTTGCGACATGAGAAGTTATATGCAAAGTTTTCAAAATGTGACTTTTGGTTAACTCAAGTGCATTCCTAGGTCACATTATATCGGCAAATGAAATCAAGACGAATCCTTCCAAGATTGAAGCAATCATGAAATGCCCTATACCAACCTCTGCCACTGAAGTTCGAAGTTTATTGGGACTAGCCGGCTACTACCACAAGTTTGTTGAATGATTTTCCACCATTGCCTTACCCATTACGCAACTTTTAAGAAAAGGAGTTAAATTCTCATGGAATGAGGAACGTGAAAAGAGCTTTGAAGAATTGAAGAAACGCCTGATCCTTACTCTTCCTTCTGGATCAGGTGGTTATCAAATCTATAGTGATGCTTCAAAGAAAGGCATAGGTTGTGTGTTAATGCAACATGGGAAGGTTATTGCATATGCATTACGTCAGCTAAAGCCCTATGTAGTTAATTACCCGACACCCGACTTGGAAATAGCTGCAGTTGTCTTTGCATTGAAGATATGGCGACATTATCTATATGGCGAGACTTGTGACATCTTCACTGACCACAAAAGCCTCAAGTATATATTTACTCAGAAGGAGTTGAATATGAGGCAAAGAAGGTGGTTAGAACTTTTGAAGGATTATGACGCTTATATTCAATATCACCCTGGCAAGGCTAATGTCGTAGCTGATGCTTTGAGTCAGAAGAATTTTGGAACAGTATCTTGCATTATATCGGACCTCGATAGGATGGATATCAGACTTCATATTGGCAAGTCAGATGGTTATCTTACTGTGTTTTATGACTTTTTACACTTTTTAGAAAATTTGGATTTTGTAACTGAACCCTACCCTATATATGGTGAGGTGCTAGTAAAAAGGACCATTTTCATGAGAAGTGTGAGAATGCATAGAAATTGATATGTAGGCATCATGTTTTGGAATTAGGTTGTATTTAAAACACAACTAAAACAAACTGCTCCTATATATGGTGGTATTATGTGCGTGAAATTTAAAACACAACTAAAACACACTGCTTGACACTTAAAACACACTACTTAACGTTCTTGGTATAGTGTTTTAGATTTTAAGCCTAGAATTCATTGAATTGTGTCTTAAATTGTTATGTTTGGAGTTTTACTTGCCAAAACAACCTAAAACATTATGCCCAAGTCCAAAACATGATGACTACATATTAATTCTTTTGCTTTCTCACACTTCTCACGAAAAATGTCATTTTTACAGGATCCTAAGACTATATATATATATATATATATATATATATATATATATATATATATATATATATATATATATATATATATATGCATATATTAAAAATTAATTTGGGCCAATTGAGTCAAACCGAACTGAGCAGACCTTTGCTCGTGCTCGGTTCGGTTCAAACTGAACCAATCCGAACCGAGCGCCTTTTTCAATCAAGTTGGATCGAACGAGCAAACTCCGAACATTTTTTGATCAAGCATCGAACGAGTTTCGAACGTCAAACAATTTGAACAACCTTACTCTTAAAGCACCATGATCGGCATTATATATATCTTAATGGACATGGCCATAATATGAAACTTGTACTCTTTACTTTTTCCATGTGTTAATATTAGTAATCACCTTTCGTAACATGATACACAACTGCATTTGCATGCATACATATGTAACAACTATGCTAACATACACTTTTGTTAGCTCATGGAATGTTTCAATTCGAAACCAACCTGGGAACCGTAAACATTGATATCAGACGGTCCACGAACCCTCACTGTTCCGTTGATAACCCGGTTAACGTTGCCGGAGTTAATCACGTTAGGATTGTTGCACATCATGTTTGCATACAAACACCCAATTGAACAAAAAAAATAAACGAAACAAACATATAGGAGACAATAGATGAAACACCACCATTATAGTGCACACGACACCAAGCGAGCAATGGGTTTTCTCGGTGGCTTCTGTAACACCAACACTCTTTTTGTCGGAAACTTCGTTGTTGCCGGAGCCATGGCAGCAGGGGTTCTTCACCAACTCTTTCATTGTTGTCGATCTACTCGAAGAAGCCTCCATCGTGGCATGTCGGTCTTTAACCATAATTACCATCACCGGATTGAGTGAAATCTGAAAGATAGGGACATGCAATGTCCGATCCGCTGGTCTGAGCTTCTGCTCGCCATTGCTGTCGTTTACCACCATCATTGGTGACACCCTTTTTAGAGAAAGAGGACCAGAGAATAAAAAGTTTTGAGACAGAGAGAGAGGTTGCTCTCTTTATTGGTAGGTTATGAGATGCAGAGACTTGCACGTGTACTGATACGTATCAAAGAACTGATACGTGTCACCATGTATGAAAACAAAATAGCTACAGTACTTCCAACACATAAATTGAAGTTTGGAATTTAAATTATTTAATAATTAATAATTTTGATCGACCAATTTTCATATATGTATTTATATACCTTTTATATAAATATCAAATTAATATAAATATATTCATTGTTCCTTTAATAGTGGCTGATTATTACTTTTTATTTTTTTCATAAAATTTTGAATATACCATTATAGCGTGCTTATTTTTTATCTGCGCTTGATAAATTTTTTGTTCAGATTAGAGCGGATCAAATATAAGTACCGATTCTATGTTTTACGTTCCAGATTAATCTTTGTGAATTAACATGCGCGTAACGCGTGTGCATTGTTTAACATTTTTACGTTCACATTTTGCTCAGTTTTATGGTCCCGCGTAAACACGAGTTTTAAATACTAGTATGTATATTTAAAATATAAAAAATTATAATATAAAATTAAGCTTTAAGTTTTTATAATTTCATCATATCTAATCTAAATATTAATAAAAGACTACAATTAATACCACATGACATTTTCTCCTTTAACTATAATTTTTTACTTTTATTATTATTATTTAAATAATTAATATATAGTTATCCCATATCCTTGTCGAAATAATAAAATTTCTTATTCAACCTTAAATTTTTACTTTTATTTTATTTTAAATAATTAATATATAGTTATCCCATATCCTTATCAAAATAATAATTTAAATAACTAAATGGAAAGATTTTTGTGAGGTATTAACGTATATGTATCAAGGTATATTTAATCCATATCGTAGTAAATTTTATTTATGACTGTGACTAGAGAATATATTTTTCAAACCAACTATTAATTCAAATAGTAAAGTGTTGTTAAAACTTTGTATGGTCATAATTTGTTCATACGGTAGATAAGTTTTTTTATAATAAATCAGTGACTTTTACGTCGTGCTTAATTTTTTATTTAATATTTTGTTTTTAAATAATTAATTATAGTTAGCGTAATGGAAAGTACTGAATAAAATAGACATTATGGAACATTAAACGTGACACATTTTTTATTGGGCATAATGATATTGATGTGGCGAAAATGACCCTTAAAAAACATTAATCATTACCTATGATCTTATCTAATTTTGCGGCCCCTTCTCTCCTCCTTAAAGAGTTGATGGTTTTTGCGTTTTGTTAAATGAAGTTCACCTTCCAAAAAATATTGATGATAACATGTGAGCATGATACATTAATTTGATGATGGATACAATGTTTGACAAGGATAAACAACTATAAATACATGAATTGAATTCTTGTTAGATGTCATATATAACAACGGGTAGAAAATGGATAATCTATCTATCCTATATAATAAAGCAAAACAACTATATGTCATTTGGCATCTTCTTAGGTCACCTTAATTGCATATCTTTTTTCGATTTGCCAGTGGTGATTTATTCTTGCAACCGCTTTCATCTCTTGCTTTCTATGATTTCGATTTTATCTTGAATATTTATGTTTGTTTTGTGCTTATTTCATGAATGATCTATATTCTTAATGCAGCTTTTCAAAATTTAAGAATTATCTTTGTCTTTTTAATTTATTAGCACTGATTGATCGTTATTTTCATTCAAGGTTTAATTATATTTGTGATGTGATTCATGCATTTATTATACATTTTTAGGGGTTTTTTATTGTAAGCCAGAGGAAGAACGAAACTAGAATTAGGCTTTTTTCCTCAATGATGAAAATGATGATGATATGCGGAATTGCAATTTGATTTTATTATAGCGATTAATTGATTTTGTTACTTTTTGATTTTTTTTTCAATTATTTGATTTGAGGCGCTTCAGGATGAAAAACGGGGTATTTGTTCGTCTAAAAATAGTGAATATAAGCGGCAAGCTACACATGCTAACGTTGAAGCAGGACTTTCACTACTAGCCGGCTTGGGAATTGAGGTTTGATCCAGAAATCACAATGTGGTAGTGTAAAACGATTAAATTATTATGAGTTTTAAAGATCTTTGAAGACACAATGGTTATAGTATACACATAAAAACGTTGAAGATAGTAGCATTTGTATCTATATATAAATTATTACATCAATAGATTTATAAGAAAATATATATTACGACTGTGATTTATCAACAAAAAAGCTATTTTATATTTTTGGATTTCATGTGATCCTTTGGGAAATTACAAAATATATCAAGAGATGCGATTATAGAACCGTATCTTTTGGCTCTTGATTTTTTTTTTAAATACTCATAAGAGTGGTTACATTTGAACCACATCTTTTAGCCCATATTTTTTTAAAACAAACATAAAATGCGGGTTAAAGAGAGGAGCCACATCTTTTGTGGTCACCCATATTAGTTATGTACTAGTGCACTCTACTTTATATATATCAAATTTAAAGCAACATTTATTGTAACTATGATTATTCGGAATAATAAGATGTTGAGTGTACGTGAGAATCATGTTAAAATATATATATAATAAAATATATAATAATAAGAAAATCTATTCTATACATATAATAAAGTAAATCAGTTAGTGACACATGACACTCTATGATGTAATCTCAAAGCTCTTTTCCCGCCTAAATTAATAGATATTGATAATATTTGTTAATAAGATTCAAGTAAAAAATTATCAAAACTTAGAGATAATGACCCCTACATGTTATTTTAATCACATAAATATTATCTTTTTATCTATTACCCTTTTATTTTTCACTTATATTTTTCCAATCAATTCATAAATATTATCTTTTTATCTATTACCCTTCTAGTTTTCATTTGTATTTATCCATTCTTTTATTTTTTGCATTATGAATTTGTACAGCTAAATATGTAACTAAAATAGGATCTAACACGTATTAATGCTATCATATTTGAAGTAAGATTGTATTATTAATTTTCTGATAAAAATAGGTTTCCAATATGTTTAATGCTCTCATAATTTAACAGGTAAATAGTGCATCAAAGTTTATTTAAAAATAAATATCTTAACAATTATATTGTTAACCAATTATATTATATTTATTCAACATATACACTGGTTTCGATCCATGCAGTGCAAAACACGGTTTTTTAAGATATAAGTTTTTATTATTTTGTATATAAAATTGTATTTGTTCGGCCCGTGTAATACACGGGGTTCTAGCTAGTATATATATATAACAATATACCATAACAATCATACCAAACTTTATATTAGATAATTTAATTAGACCAAAATACAACGATTTTTTTTACATATGAAGACCTGTTATAAATACTATAATAACAAATACTTTTGAATATTAAGACTTTCAAAATAAAATATATCTATATATATACATATACTCTGTAAATGTGTCCACCGAAAGGCTTACCGGTTTAGTCAGAAAAAGTTTTTTTTCTACTCAGAAATTAAATAGAAAAGATTTTTTTATTATTTTTTAGTATTATTATATAACTTAAACATAAAAGTCGGTGGACTTTTCATGTTTACCCCCTCCTGCTTTTCCTTTTCATCATTCAACTTTCGCTTTTTGTTTGTTTTGATCCCTATCCATTCTCCTATCTTATCTTATGTCACTCCTGCTTTTTCTTCCAATGACAATTCATATTTTGTATTTGTTTGCTTCCTGACAACAATTTAGGTTCACAAAACAAACAAAGCTATAAAACTAAATAATAAATAATTTAACTACATTTTATAAAATAACTTTGTTTTAAGCTAAGGATTTTGTTTGAATATTTTTATATTCTAATAATAATTTTTAATACATTAAATACAAAATATATATAGCATTGATCCAAAACTAATTTTTATGTGCAATTTTTTATGTATGTGTCGATATAAATTCAATTTGGTCTATGATTCGACGCAAATTTTTATTGAAACAAGTCAGTTTAAATATAATACGTTTTCGTATAAAAAAAACATTTTTACGTGCAAATTTACGTATGTTTTGACGTAAACTTTTTTTAGAAACGAATCAGATTAAATAAAATAAGTTTTCGTGTTTATTGATGTATGTTTCATTAATTTGTTCCGAGCGGAGTGAAGTCAAATTGTGTGTCATTTTTTTCCATTTCTTATAAACTCTAATTAGTCCATTTTGATTATATGTGTCAGTTTTTCTTTATACATGTTAGGTTTACTATGTATGAGTCATGTCACATATAATATGTTACGATTGTACGGTATAAATTCAAATTACTTTATGTTTTGATCTAATCGCAATGCTTATATATGTTACTCTGAATTAATCGGATACGCTGAAACACACGTTTTCATATGGCTAACGGATCACATAACGCTTGGACTAATCCATTCGACGTTTGCGAGGTGCCTGCGCCGCAACACGCGCGGGTCTTATTGCTAGTCTATCTTAAAATAGATGGTCGGTGCAACAATGTCGGCCACGTGTAGCGTACTATATGGTGCACAAGCAAACAAGCAGGAAGTATAAGAGTTAGTTGCACATATGAAAGTACAAGCCGGGAATGCAAAAAGAACAAGATGGAGCTGCACAAGAGAAAGAGTAGAGGGAGAGCCACCATCTCCGGTGGTCGGCGAGGACGGCGCCACCACAACTTCAAACCTCTTCCACCTTTTTCTTGAACGTCCACTTTCTACAGATCTTGGGTTTTTTTTGCTGGAGGGGGTTAATGATCACTGAAGACAGGAAAAAAGAGGCATGAGCTAGCAGACAATGACGATCGTCGGTGCTGACGCGTAGATGATGAAGATTGATAATCGCGACTGATGACTAGGTTGGTGGTGACGGTGACGGTGGAGTGGCTTGAGGATGACATGACGACTGCAACGGTGGTTCAATGTCTGGGTACGACGGTCATGGCAGTGGCAAAATGAAGGTGGAGGGTTGGGTGTTTGGGTAAAGAGAGGGGACAGGTTAGAAGGTTTGTTCTTGAACCAAATGAAGTTAATTACCACATTAAGGCCAACTTGCAAGTTATATATAATTTTTTAAATTCATTACATTGTAAAAAAAAAAGATGTGCTAAAATAGTCAATGCCCCATTTATATATAATTAATTCGTTAATGCATGTAGTTTAATAGAATGAAAAAAAAACCTTTTGAATAAAAGAAGATAATGTTAGTAAAAGAAAAAACATTAGACAATTTAACAAAATGTGAGTATAACTTAATTAGTTGTTTTGATGCGCCTTTTGTATTATATTACTAATATAAGGTAAATGTGTGGGTTTTAGCCTAGATAAATTATATTCATTGTAAGAATCTGAATACACAGTTGTAGTTAACTTATTTGAACACGAGTTTTGTCGAATATAACAAGTTTTCGATTGGTCTACATTTTGATGTAAACCGTGTTAGGAAACGAGTTAGGTCGAAGATAATATGTTTTTTCTTTAGCAGTATAAATTCGAGTAATTGTACGATTTGACGCCGCTAAGTCTTGACGCAAAGATAAGAGTGGTGTAGTGTTAGGTGGACCCATCACTAAACGGACTAACCAGGGTTCGATTTTGTTTCTTTTGTAACCACAATGTTTTAGATTAGATACATCGAAACATATGTTTTCATATGGTTAACACGTTACATAATATTTTGGATCAATTTAAACTAAACCTCATAGACTAATTTACTCATAAATTTTCAAATAGGATCTTTTTACTCATGTATCTATTAAGCAATAAACAAAATTCATATTCCAGATAGTGTAGTTGCAATTTGCATCCAAACAAGAAAAACACTCAAAAGATTCAGTAAAATCATTGTGCGTTCCATATACTTACCTTGAATCAGAGACTAAAGACTGAAAGAAATTATCAATTACCTACAAATAATATATATACTTCAATAATAGACCAACTTAGTTCCCCACAACACTAAAAAGACAACTACCCAAACTAACTAACTACTAACTAATTGATTGATCATATGTTATATAAGAATTAAGCAGCTTCATCTTCAATCTTCTTCATTTACCGGATAGGTCAACATCAAATACCACAGCTTCATCATTATTGGCATCATCAGCGACCTTCAACTTCTTTACATTCCATGCCGCATGTGACGGTAAAGAGTGCAGGCGGATGTGGCACAAGTAACACCCGTAGTCATCCGCGCACCGCAGAACCAATCGAGTAGCTTTACCTTCCTCCATCTTCAACTTCAACTTCAACTTCAACAAAGAAGAATTTGCTGCAAAAACGATCGATTAGAATGAATGTGTTTCGTAATTTCTTTACTTAATAATTCCTATCTCTTTTCTTTTTAAGGACGGTGGGGTTTTCTTTTTATTGTATTTTTTTTATATTATTATAAATATTTTTTAGCGTATCGTATTAGTTTATGTATTATATTTATTTTTATGTTACTCAAACAAATAACAAGTTGTGATAAGTTTTTCCTTTTTGGTCATTTCTTTTTAGAAATTACGTTTGTGACCTCTGGTCATAATACACAACTCAAAAGTAGGTTTTACTAATATAAAATGACGCCTTATAAATTTCGAATATGCCGTTGTAATGTGCTTATTTTCATCTCTCAAATATCGTTCATTTTCTTTCTTTGTTGTTGGAAATGAAATGAACCATCCGAATAATTTCAATACCGGTACCGTCTTCGTTTTTTATGGTTTTTTCGACATGACATATTTTCATAATATAATATAACATTTTATAATTTCGAACACCGTTGCGTCGAGCATATTTATATTTGATAACTTTTGTACCGTGAGATCCAAATCGAAACCATCCAAACAACATTGCTACCGCATTCGTTTTTATGATTGCCTCGACGTGAAGGTTCAAAAGATATAGTGAGTGCTAATACGTTAATGTAAGTAACAAATCAAGCAATACATGCCAAACAACACGTGTGTCGGTATTTGGATTCATGTTTTTTTAGCTTTCGATCTATGCAAAACATGTGCCGAGTGTCAGTAGCATATCAGTACCGTAACAAACCGAACCAGTAACGTAACAACCCAAATTGATACTGGCCGAACATCAGCTGTGGAGCGTGAAAAATCCCACTAGTATACTCTTAAAATGGAATGTCGGTGCACATTCCTTTCTTTTTAAGTCGCCCAACTTTTCTAAGGTTTCTTTTTACTCCTTGATTTTGCTAGGATGTATCTTTTTTTTTACCAATATTATCAAATTTTCTTTTTACCACTTTGTTTTGCTTGGAATTATCTCCTTTACTCCTAACTTCTTATTCAAATTTCATTTTTACCCTCTGGATTGGCTATTGAATTTCAAAAATGATAATTTTGCGGTAGACTACTACTCTATTTTACTTAATCCAAAATTTTAAAAAATAACAATTTTGGACGCTGGGCAACTACTTCATTGTACCGTATAAATCCGATTAACTTTACGTTTTGATCCAATCGCAAGGATTATATAGGTTACATTGAGTTCAGTCGAATACGTTGAAATGCACGTTTTCATATGGTTAATGCATCACATAACGTTTGCATTAATCCTTACGATGCTTGCGATGTACTCGCGCCGCAACACGCGCGGGGCATATTACTAGTTTTGTTTTAAAATGGAAAAGATTATATATAAATCTCCATAGTCTCAAAATTGTATGAATTACTGAGTTATTTGAGAAATTCAAAAGAATAATAACACGAATCTCTAACACAACCACAATTGTATAAATTACAATGTGGATCATGTAAGAGTGTGATGAATAATGATAAAATAATTAGAGAATATAATATACCTTATGATTGTGTGATCCAAAGAAACGTACTGCTGGTAAGGTGTTATGAACAAACCTAATAGCAATAAGATGAGAAGAAATATTGAGAGAAAAATAGATGTGTATTAATTAAGTTAATTGTGGTATATAGTATGATGAAGTTTGTAAAAATCTATCACAATACACAATAGGATGAGCATTTGGTACAGGTACCATATCGTATCAATCATTTTCGGTACCGGTACTCATTTTCCGGGACTGGTAATAGTATTTTGGTTGATTTACCGGCAAATATTGGTACCAAACCGGTACTCACTTTTTGGTACTGATCTGGTACCATACTCATCATCCCTGATACGGAGTTGGTATGAAATATAGCAGTGAAAACTACAAGTGTGTACAACGGGTAAAATGATTGGGTTTGTTACGCGATTTATTCCTTTCAAGTATTTATTACTATTTCCTAGTTTGGATGTGTTTAGTAGTTACTAGAAGGGAGTGTATGTAAGTAAGTTAAATGATTATAGAGTGAATTGCAAATTTTATCCTTTATCTTTATACCCTATTTCAAGCGGTGTCATTTGTCTTTAAAATTGATGAGTTTTGTACTTAATGTTTCAAAATACTACACGTTATGTCCTTTAATTGTAACCCAGTTAGATTTTTTTGTTAAAACTGATCATGTGACTTGCACATGAGGGAAATATTGTCACTTAGCCTTCTAGGGACTAAATATGTTAATAAGTTATATCTATGGATTGTTGTGTATAAAAATAAAAACTAAAAATATATATAAAAATAAAAGTCCCTTTCACTCACACACACTCTCTTTCTCTCTACAATCGCCGCTCTCTCTCTCTCTCTCTCTCTCTCTTCCCCTCTCTCTCTAAGCTAATCGCCGGCCACCAAATCTGGAAACACAACTCTGACCACACCCTTACCAAATTCAGACCTCACCGCACCCTCAACATCTCTGTTTTGTTAACCCTCGTTGTATAAGAAAAAACAGAGAGGTTGGAGTTTGATCTGCCTACAAAGATCAATTGATGGTGAATACACAGAGGTTGGAGTTTTGTTAACCCTCGTTGCCGGAAAAAATAGCGGTAGGGATTTTCTTTGCCGATGGTTTAGATAGAGAGAGGTTGGGGTTCCGGCGATCCAATTGACTTTCCGGTGATATGCTCCAGTTTCGACAACATTCAACATACAATTGGTGTTTGTAAGTTCTTATGACCTTGTCTTGTTTTCCTGTTAAATGTGTTTGTTCGACCAAATTGTGTTCATATATGTAAATCCGACACAAGGGTAGAAAAGGGAGAAACTAGGTTAAAAGTGGTGGTGTTAATGGGGGTTTAGTGGTGGGAGCACTTGCATTGGGGAAAATTATGTTCATCTTCATCAGTGGCGGTGGCCGGATATTAGTGGGGTAGCGGCGGCGATTGACCGAGTGACTGTTGACAGTGTGGAGGTTGTAGTGGTGGTGGCGATGCTGGAGGAAGCAGGTTGTGGTGGTTATGTTGGAAACAGACGGTGGTGGTGCAAGGAGGTTGTGATGGTTATGTTGGAAACAGGTAGTAGTGGTGGTGGTGCAAAGAGGTTGTGGTGATGGTGTGGTGGAAGTACAGAGGGAGGGAGGGAGATGGATGAAGTAGAAGGTAAAATGGTTTTAAACTTTATTTTTAATAAAATGGTTAGTTATTTAAGTTATTTACATATTTAGTCCCTAGAAGGTAAAACAAACTACACTTTCTATATATAAATTCTATATATAAATGATTTACATGAGAGATAACAATTCTACTACCTACTACTGCTGCTAATGCTATTTATATAATAAACAAACAAACACATGCTAAAATAAACCCATGTTCTCCGGAACAAACCCAATGTTCACTTCCATAAAACTCAAGGACAAATTATTCTATACATGTGACCCTGCTGAAATGACCCTTTTGCTATTTAAACAAAACCGGTACCCAACTTGACCCACCCGTAACATCAACAAGGTTGCGTTGCATTATTAATAAAACAGGAGGTTAATCTACAAATTCTTTTGTCTGTTTATATAACGATTTTTACAAGTCTTTTAATCTGTTTTGTTCTAGCGATTTCTTTCTTAATCAGATATATTTAGAAGCAATGGGCCAAAATCAAAGGATTGCTTGTTAAATTGTATTTGTTTCTTCAAGTATTCACAGCCTGTCTGTACTTCAAAACAATTTTTTTGGCTTGAGATGTAACTTTGGATCAAAATTAGGGATTGCTATGAAATGTTTACTTGATAAAAAAGGATAATTGTCTATGCAACTTAATTATAATTCTTATCAATTATACATGCTCCTTTTTAAAATGGATAATTATTTTAAGACACTAAAAATAGTATGGTCTAAAACTGATACCCATGCACAATACAAAAGCTCAATCAAGTGAGTTGTAAAACATACATTTGTGGGAGTGGGATTGTATCCCCCTAGCCTAGAGAGTAAAAAACATACCAAGTGAACTTTCTTTAGCAGACCATTCATCTTCAATATTAGCGCGATAATAGCACATGACGGTCCAGAGAAATATAAAGAAAGACAAGAATTCAATCAACATAGCTCCAGTGCTGATGAAATCTGCATGCCTCAGGATGATGGGGATTGCTAAGCTTCCAACCAGTGATGCACCTGTAAGAAACTTTGCAGCATTTATCCACCTGACATAAAAACAGATACAATTCAACGCATATCTATCTAGTAGGAATCAGCAAATGTAAGAGCCATTAATTAATTTAGGGTGAGGGTGGACTTGCTGCTTACACTGCAAATGTAAGGTAAATCCAAAGGCCCAGCAGCAAGTATACATGCACCAGCCGGAAAAGGTAGACAAGTCAATACAGGTTTTCTTGAAATTATAAAAAAAATATGAATTATGCTGCTTTCTCCCTGAAAATACTTTGCTGCATGCATGCATCTAGAGCTAATTACTACACAGAAAGGACTCAGACTATGGGGTATGGGGCGGGGGTTGGGGCGTGGTTTGGGTACAAACGCCCAAGCCACCATCCTTGGTGGGCTTGGGTTTCGGCGTGGCCCCTTGGGCGGGGGTTTCAGCCCGAGTGTTGGCGGGGCTACCCAGATGACATGGCGGTCTTTCATTGGTTTGGCCCAAGTAGCCGTTAGGCAACTGCTATGTGTTAAATAAAAAATAAAAAAAAATTCACTATAAATACCACAATTCTATTCCTTTTTTTACCACAACTACTCCACCTCTTCTATACTCATCTCTATCTTATTTAAAAAAAATCTCATCCAATCACAATACGAAAAATGAATCCTCACAATCGTGTTTTCGACCCGAACAATCCGTGGGCATACCAAGAAACACCGACACCTAGCCCACCATCCAACCGTCCGATTGCTCCCTTTTTAACACACTCCGCTATGCCGGATATGCCCGGTTATGCATCGTTAATCTCGAATCATTTGTACACTAACTTTCCTCACACCAACGATTCTATACTTAGCCCGATTCAACAAAACTACATCAACTTTTCACAAACCGAAACCGTCCCCGAAACTCAACCCCCCATCGACGGTTCTTCCGCATCCAAACCCATCAAGAAGAGAAATCACAAGAAAAAACTGAGGCCGAGAAAGCAATTGAAAGCGCCAAACGGAAACAACAAAAGTGGGTTTCCTTAAAGAAGAAGTTGCATTGGCGAGGGCTTGGTTTCAACAATCTCTTCATCCAGTTTTAGGTATTTTTGTAAATTTTGTTTATATAAGTTATTTTAAGATCTTATTTTTAAATGTTATTTTAATAAAATAGGAAATTCTCAACATAGAAATCGCTTGTGGGACGCGGTGTCGCGGTCAGCAAAGCATTCCACGAAGAAATGGAAAGAGAGCTCTATCGATAAAATGATAGCTTATCCTCGAAGTGGACCGAGATAAGCGGGCAACTCACCAAATTTAGTGTTTTTTAAATAAAGAAAGGCAAAACCCAAAAAGTGGTGAAACCAAAGCCGACTTTGTTACGAATGCATTGGTTACTTTCAAATATAATTTGGGACCTACTTCCGTTTCATGCATTGTTGGGAGATTTGTAAGTTGGAAGACATTGCAAGCAAGCTAGATATGTTTAACGTATTCCAACAACAAAGGGCCGAAATTCGAAAGAGCAACAGAAGCTAGGGACGCACTGAAACAAAGACGAGATGATATGAAATTTCTAGCTCAGCCCACGGATCACCTATCAGGTGAAGAGTTTGAACTAATGTTGGAGACGAAATAAGAGATAAAGAAAAAATATTCCAAGCGCTAGGAACTTTTTATGAATTTTAGGTTTTTTTTAAGTTTTTATAAAATGGAGGTTTGTATTTTGAAATCATTATTAAAAAATATAAGATATGTTATTAAAAAAAATTAAATATTGAGGTTTGGGCTGGCCACGCCCCAAACCCCCGTCCCATCATACCGTCTTCAATGTGGGTCAGCCCAGCGAGCCCACCCAAGCCCGTGTCGGGCCATGCCCCAAACCCCCGCCCCACCATACCCCAAGGTCTGATTAAGAAAGATTATTTGTATAGAGAGAGAGATACAGCCTGGTGTTCCTTTTTTCTATGCCTAAATCGTTTTATTAAGGAAAAAAGAAAGAGTGATGGCTATTCGAAAACAGACGACAAGTGATGGAAGCCGGTTTGGCTTCACATTAACATTATCAGCTAACTTATCCTAGCTAGGGTTTAGTTACACAAAAGAATCATGAATTATGTTGGAAAATAACAATTGCAAAATCAGAAAGAACTAAACCAAACTTTAACCTGCAAGTAAGTATATAAGTAAAATCCCAAAACCCTCTAAACTAAAAAATACAAATTCAGGTGTGGAATCCAATTGAATCAACAACTGCACGTAATTAACCTTCAACTGTCATCGTCATGATCTTAACGAGCAGCAGCTCTGTGGATGGATCCAAGACGGCAAAGGTAGGGTTTTTTTTTATTTTTTATTATTATACAGTAGAGGTCTCTGTCTGTTTTTATTTTAAAATAAAATCTATACATAAAATCATATGCGGACACATGTCGCTTTAGTAATCTCAATTGTTTTTTTCCCGTCTAATTAAATAGACTAGGTGGACACCAGTCCGATGGACGTGTTGTTGTTAGTGTTATAACTATAATGATAGAAGTTTTTGTCTACGTTTATATGTAAAGAGTTAAGTTCCGGTGAAAATAAAATTAACGTACTAAACGTACAAATTGAAGGAAAAGTCAAAAAAAACGCGGTGACATTTTCGTAAATATACGGTCGTAGGGTAATTATCAAAATTACTCTACAGGATCATTTGTAGAGTGATTTTGGTCTTGTAGAGTAATTTAGTAAAATGTTCATGTAAAGTAATTTTGATCTTGTAGAGTTGTTTTGTAAAATATTCTTATAAAGTAATTTTGATAAAAAAAAAAACCTAACCCCCTCACCCCCCATAAACCTAAAAAAACCTAAACCCCAAAAAAAAAAAAAAAACCTAAAAAATCCTACCACCCCCAACAAGCTAAACCCACCCCCCCCTCCCCCCCCCATACTAAAAGCTAAAAACTAAACCATAAAGCTAAACCACATAACTAAATGCTAAAAAACCTAACCCCCCAACCCATACTAAAAGCTAAAAACTAAACCATAAAGCTATACCCCATAATTATATGCTAACAAAATTACTCTATAGGATCAGTTTACAAAATTACTCTACAGGATCAAAATTACTCTACAAAAGATCAAAATTACCTACAGGATCATTTATTTGATAATTACTCTACAATAACATTTTACAAAATTACTCTACAAAAGATCAAATTACTCTACGGATCATTTGTAGAGTAATTTGATAGTTGCTGATAATTACCAAAATGCCACCGCGTGTTTTTTCTCTTTTCCTTCAGTTTGTACGTTTAGCACGTTAAGTTTATTTTTATTTGATTTTTTCACTATATGTAAAATATGATGTGAAATTATTTAATGAACTCACATTCGCATTATACTTAATAATACATTAAACTTGTCGACTGATTAAGTTTAGACACAAGAGAAGCATAGCGAACCCACAAACCATGTTTAATTTCGACTAATGATTTAATCTCACTAACATAGAAAACGCAATAACTAAAAATATATTATCTAATACATCATTTAGTTCCAAACCAATATATTTCAAACCAACATTGTTCCAAACCATATAAGCATTTCACTCGTTACGACTTGGACGACAAATAAAAATATTATATTGGTTGATAATGATTAAAGTTTCTTTTACAATGCCTTTACCTCTAAATCATTCAGATTATCTTCATCTTTCACGGCTTCAGTTGAATCCTATATTTGTCCAACTCTCTAAAAAGAGGAACCCAAACGCCAATCCAGTTATTCCCATCACAACTAACGAAAGTAAAAAAGCAAACCTGTAGTAGCGTCAGTTGAATCCTATATTTGTCCAACTCTCTAAGTATATAGAGACAATGGCATATGTATTCTTATCAAAAAACATTTTTAATATTCATACATCTATGTTCATTAAACTTTAACTAACGAAAGTAAAAAAGCAAACCTGTAGTAGCAGCGGCGGCGGCAGCAGCTGCAGAGCACGGCAACGGCAACAGCAGCATCCAAATACCGCGTTATACAAACTACAACATACAAAGAAATGAACTTTCACTTCAAAACGCAAAACAGGTAGTTGGAAGCGAACATATCTAAGCTAGATTTAGAAGTATAGAAATGGAATGGTAAGCCGAGTAACTTACGAGATATCTGCATAGCTCCTCGTATCTGTGATAATGATTTGTTTAATTCCACGAAAGAATTGGCTGCTGCAGGACGATTCCTTCCACTTTACATGGTGCGAGTTTAATCAAGGTACACATCATTATTTAAAATCCATGTATTATTTATAAGGCAGCAAACCTGAATATACGGAAAGTAAATATCTTTTAATTTGCATTTAAGCGGCCTTATGTTAGTGCTTCTCATTTCCAGCTAAAAAATCTCAACCTGTTCAGATTGAGATTTTTGAGCTGCAGATGAGAAGCACTAACAAATGCAAATTAAAGGATGTTTACCTCTCATATATTTAGGTTTACTGGCTTATATATAATGCAGTAGTATTAAATAATGATGTAGTACCTTGAATCAACCTACGATATTAAACTGCTACTGAGCGATAACACAAGCTCGTTATTAGTGGGGTCTCGAAGACCAACACAATCACATCATATAGTATTATACTGAAACATCAAAGGAAAGATTATGAGTTAAATGGGTATTCTATCATATAATGCTTTTCTAATACAGTGTTAAATAGTTATAAACACAAAACAGTGCCTATACAAACACTAATGAAAAGATGTATACGCTAATGAAAATAGTTATTACCATCTGGAACAATGGAAAAATATGTATAGGCAAAAACCAATGGCCTTCAACCTGGATTAAAATTAACTCCCTTGCCATTCTCCATCTGGCATACTAGCTATTTTCCAGTATCAAGAGAAGCTCTTAATGCGTTGTCACACAAAAGAGATAGAAACAAATATTAGATTTCTAGTTTCCTACTAATATGTATTAAAAATAATATCAAATACTAACCGAATGATTTTGGGTGTACCAAACATCAATGGTAATCACCATATCTCCATCAACGGTGATATGTATAACATTATGAGAATATCTATGGAAAAAATAACTATCATATTAATTTTACGATCACTCTTATCATATGTTATTAGCAAAATAAACATTGAAAAAAAAAAGAATCAAAGTACAAACCTGAGGAGTTATGTTTTTCTCCTTCACGTTTTAAAAAAGTGTGATAATGGCAAATCCAGTCCAAGCATCAAGAACAGTATTCCACTGACCTCAACACCAAACATTAGTCTCTTTCACAAGTTCCTTCTCCCTATAGAATGAATAGATTGCCATCTAAACTATGATAGAGTTGATAAATAAAATTTAAAAGGTTGCACTAAAAGAGGTGATACCTTAAAACACGGACCGATATGTTGTTCCCTGTCCTTGAACTTTTAAGATTTGACTGCACTTCAATGCCAAAGTTTAGACAATACAAACATAAGGGTGCATGAATATAGATTGATTTTTTTTCAAGATTAGGTGGTTCAATCGCTTCAATAAACTTTAAAGCATTATCAATATACGGTATAAAACAACAAACCAAAATCAGAATTGTGTACTTGTCGGATCGAAATCGGTGTCGAAATTGAGTTCGAAGAAGGCTGATAGGCATTTTTATTATTCGATGACGCGCAAAGGCCGAGACACTGCAGTTTTTCAGCCTGCTTACCGTACCATTCTGGTGCCCGCCGGTGGTTCATTCCGGGGTTCCATTCGGTATATGAACACCTCAGAGGTGTAAAATTCTAATTAATGAAACTCATGATTATAAGGGGTCCAAGTGTAAGCTTCTCCAGCGCAGGATACACAACTCTTAATCACCAATAATGGTGATTCCTTCTTCGCTATTCTTCACTGAAACAAAAAAAAAATAGGGTTATTAAATTACTTGATTTTTATACATTTGCTCGAGGGAGTGATTTAGGTTAAAGAGTGGACACCTGTGAATTTATAAGATTTGATTCCGATGAGCTAATGGTGAAGCCCCTTGCCGTGGGATATTATTCGGTTTTATACGGCGTACATATTATTTAGGTTAAAGAGTGGACACTCATTACGGACTCGACGGTAGTCACTGACTACGCTCATTACGGACAACTCGAACCATAAAATAAAAATTTTATACATATTTTAAAACCTAGCACTCGCTATGGCGCTCGCTATGAATGCTTCGCTATAGCGCTCGCTATGAGCGCTATTAACAACTATGATTTTGACCAAAATGAACAGGCATGGTTTTTTAGTGCTAGCTATGAGCGCTTCGCTATAGCGCTCGTAACTATGACTCTGACCAACAAAAATTAAGAAAAAAACTTGGTTGATTTTAAAAGTCAAAAGTTATTGCAGCCAGATCTTGTTCTTGCCTGTGACACCGGACCGTTCTCCTTTAGATGCTACAACATATAAGACCAACCATTTAAAAAAAACTAACTCAACATGAACTGGAGCCTCGATTGTAAACTGAATTTATATATTATACATTCACGACTCGTTACAGAGTCGACCATCAAATGTTTAAAAAAAAAACTATAAAGTGATCAACTAACCAATCCCTTTTGCTTAGATGATTGACCTGCAAAACATACTTGATTTCACATCAAAATGATATATACACAAAAGGATATCACAAAAGTCTACTTCGTATCGAAAACAGAGAGGTGATAACTGGTGGACATGAACATAAATGTCATAATGGCATCATGATATCAAATCACAAACTAAATGAAAGTCAATTTGCTAAAATAAAAAGGGAAAAAAATAAACATACAGGATAACAAACTCGCTAATGGTATGTTTTATTATTAAACAATACAGGTAAAACATAAATAACCTGCTAACAGTCACTTCTTCACCAAACTCACATTCCCATTGAAAAGCCTAACAGTCACTTGTTAACCAACCACTGATTCAATCCTCCCTAACTCCCACCGATCCTTTCGCGCCTTACACCACACTCCAAGTTTCTGTAACAAACAACTCCAAAGTTGATCAAATATTAAAAACCTAAAATCAAAGATTTTTCAAACCTAACAACAAAATCAAACACTTACAACTACATAACTTATAATCAACACTGAGATCTTACATTTTACATTGACGATCATACCAAATGCCTATAACATATGCCAAATTAGAATGTACAATTGATGCTTATTGAATCACATTTTGATTCTAAAGCTACAATACTGACTGGACAACTGCTAGTACATACAGAAAGTATATAAACATGAACCCCAATTTAACACCAAAACTGAAACAACATTGCACAATAAGCATCAATCTACAAAACCACTGAATATAACAACCAAATTATAACATATCTACACTAACAACAAAATTAAACAATCACGACTACAGATCAAACCCTAATTTAAGACCAAAAATGAAACAGCATTGCACAATTAGCATATATCCATTAACTTACTGTATGAAACAACCAAAACTACAACAAATCTACATACTCCAATACATTCTCAAACCTAACAACAATATCAAACAACTACAACTACACATCTTACAATCAACACTGAGATCTAACATTCTAACCTTCTTGAGCTTTAGGAGGTTCGAAGCAACAGACTGACGGAGAGAAAGAGCGTCATCTCGTAAACGGATGTCGTCACGCGTGGCGCGAGGAACACGGAGGATCGCGGCGGAGCTCTGTTCCTCGAGTGAAGCAGCGATCTCTTCTGACATCATTTGCAGCTTCATCTTGAGATCTACAAGGTGTTTGTCTAGTGGATCCTGTGGGTGACGTGACATTTGGTATTAACAACCACCGATCCAGATCTGTGTTCATCGCAAGAGAGAGAGAGAGAGTTTTTATGTTTTGAATTTTGAATTATAAAAGATCTGTGTATGGTGTTCATCAGAAGAGAGAGATAGAAAGAGGTTTTAAGTTTTGAATTATGGGATTGTGTGTAAATGGGTTTCAACTTTCAAGAATCTTTCGTTTATTATTATTATTTTGATTTTGAAATTATATATTATGATTTAATTAACATTTTAAAATTGTTATTTATGACATCAGCAAAACCTATGTGGCATGTCTAGTTGGTTGACACGTATGCAAAGTTACATACGATACTTCTCCTTTTATATATAGGTAGATTATTATGATTATTAACTAATTTAAAGTAATTCCTAAGTTGGTTAAAGACATAAAATTTAGAGACAAGACTAACCCCTATATATATTATTTTAATCATATAAATTTTATCTTTTCATCTTGTAATTTTTGTTTTTCATATTTATTAGGTTATGTGATGTGATTGGATGAACTCTATTAATAACAAATATATAGGTTACGGATGTCATAATATTATGATACGTAGGTTGATACAGATAGAACTCCCATATTTATAAGCAGTAAACATTTAAAAGTCATTTTATTCTATATTAATAACATGGCATGCTATGGCAACACATTTTTTTTAATGTTTTATGTTATTATGAATAAGAGTTAATTACTGTTTTGTCCTTTTAGTTTTGTCAAAAATCATTATTTCAGCCTATTAGTTTAAAAATTACGATTTCAGTCCCTATGGTTTCACTTTTGTAATTCATAAATTTATATATTAATATTTTAATTAGTGCTTCAAAACTTTTTATTAAAATACTAATAAAGGTTTACAAACGAACGTGTATGTTCGGTTTGTTTGCAGCCCTACCAACAACCATATTTTTCCTTCTTAGGAACACTATAAAGTAACTCGAACACAATAAACAATCCCTTCTTTTCTTATAGTTCTGATGTGGGATATTACACTTTAACAACAACTTACTGCTTATAGAGTTTTAAAGCCACAAGAATCTTACAATATATGTATGTATGTATGTATACATACTAAATGAACCAAACAACAATATGAGCGAGCCAGCCAGCCAAAGTGTCAATTGGCCTAACAAACAAAACAACACAGCGTGATTCAAGGAAACTGAAACCTCATCATGAAGCTCTGCCTCCGGCTACCGTCTGGCGGATGCACGTAGAGGAAAATGAGTGACACCACAATGCAAATCAACATCGACCACAGGTACACAATCGTCGATATCTTCCCTCTTCGCCCCATCAGTCCTTTTGCAAACGGATAAAGATGTGACAACACCCAGAAGCTAAAGAACACCCCTCCTAGAAGCTTGCTCCACTCTGGGAACGGGCTGTAAATCGTCCTAAAAATCCCCACTACGATCGCTGCAACGTTCATTAAGATTATGGTCACTGGAGGAATCATCAGCATTGTGAACCGGAACTCATACAGCTCAGCAAACTCATCTTCACCATCATCTGCAGCTGCTGGTTTTGATGTTAATGTGAACGAGATGTCGATTCCAGCAATCACTTTTAGCAGACCTTGAATGACCGCCACGGGGTGTGCACTCGTGCCCCCAATTAACCAAAACTGCTCGTTTCTCCACCAATCGTGTAGGGTGATTTTCGACCATCGGATTTCAAGAAGTGCGAGCATGCTTAGCGTAACTGTGATAGCAAGAAGCAGGACGAGGAATGTTACGTTTAGTGATTGGACGATGAACTTGCCCGAAAACAAAGAGAGCGCGGGGAGAACACAGTAGGCTATCAAGAAGATCGAGGTAAACGGGTACATTCCGACATTGAAATATGCGATTCGCTGTAGAAATTTCATCCTCCGGCTAGCGAAAAGAGCGTTGTTTCTCGAGAAAAAGATCTCAACAGACCCGGTAGCCCACCGGAGAACTTGAATCAACCGATCTGTCAAGTTAATCGGGGCCGTACCACGGAAAGCATCCCTTTTGGTGACACAATACACAGATCTCCACCCTCGGTTATGCATCCGATAACCCGTCACAACATCTTCAGTTATTGACCCGTAGATCCACCCGACCCGTTTACCCCATTCTGTTTTATCTTCATAGAAACAAGTCACAACTTTAATCGCTTCTTCGATAGCAGCCCGATCTATAGGCTCACGTTGAACCGCAAGAGAACCCGACGGTCTTCCATGGCTCTCTTTTCCTCGAAACTCATGAATCAACCGCCCTCCAAACTCCGCCACAGCAATTGAGTCGATCAAATAGGTCGAATCACCAAAGCGTTCGGGAATCAAAGCTTGTTTGAGCTCATCCCTTTCTTCATTATTGTTCTGATCATCTACAATTGGCAAGATCATTTCAGTATCATCTTCACTTTTGTTCTTTTTCATTCTTTTCAACGAAAACTTGATCTTCCTCCCACCAAACCACCCGTGGTGCTCAGTGGCTCGAGGCGGGCTAAACCCATAAAGAGCGATCCGCCGAAAAATACACCCGGTCCCAACATACATCGGACCTTGCAACCCATCGAGTGCACGCATACTCACATCAAAAAACACCGTGTTGTGATTCGCATACCTATCACTCGGGTCAATCCCTTCGAACCGTTGCGGAAACTGAACATAACAAATCTTGTCCCCACCGTGGTCAAGCATAAAACACATTCCCTCTCTTAGCGCCAACGAGTTGTAAATATAATGATCACAATCCAAGTTAAGTATAAACGAACCATTCGACATAATCGCACTAGCTCGAACCAACGCATTCATGGCCCCAGCCTTCTTGTTATGATCAAAGCCAGGTCGCTTTTCACGCGACACATAAACCAACATTGGCAGCCGCGTGTCCACATTTCTAGTATCGATCAAATCCTCTGGATCCTCTTCTGTCTTATAGGCACATTCGGGCCCCGGTGGTGCTAACATAAGCTGAATGATCCCAGCATGATCCCCCCTCGAGTGATCTTCCTCGTTGGAAAACCATGTCCCATGCCACGTGTTCCCGTCCGACATCCACGTGGCTTTCGGAACTTTGATATTTCCACCGGTCTCCAATTGCTTCTTTTTGGCTAATAACTCCTCACGTGCATTGCACGCATCAGATCTTCTTCTAATCGTTTCAGGCAACGCATTGATCCTAACCTTAAACTCATCATACTCTCGTTTCACCTTTCGTCTTTCTCGCACGAAATCGACCCATTGTTTGTTCTTCAAGGGGTCGCCTTTCTGCGAAAAGTAGGCTTCGGGGTTTCGTGGCTCAATTTCATGTTTCCTACAAAAGGGGACCCAAGTTGTAGCGAAGCTAGCAACTTCAGCAAGAGCTTCAAACGTGACCAAGGAACCGCCATCGTCAGATAAGTAACACGCAATCTTATCGACGGGATAATCAACGGCCAGGATGGAGAGAATGGTGTTGGCTGTGACAAGTGGTGGTTCTTTTTCAGCATCGGCTGTGGAGACGAAGATGTCGATTCCAGGAAGATCGGAGAGGTGTTTGGGGTTGTTTTGGGTGGGTTCGAAGCGTTCTTTGAGGACGGAGAGATCGGTGGTTCGGGTGACTGGACAGAGCTTGGGAAGCTGGTCTAGGAGCCATGAGAACGCGAACCATACTTCGCAGATTACGGACATTAGCCAGAGCCAGACTGCATCATGGTTGGGGTGTGAAATTCGCCATGTTAGGAATAGAGCTAGTGCTGCTAGCCGGATTACGATCAGCAACCTGCATTTTGCAACAGTAGTCAACACCAGTTCCAAGGAATTAATAATAATTAATAAATGCCTAATATGTTCAAAAAAAAAAACTATAATCAATGAAACTCCATGAATTCATGACTTACATTGGTTAGGCTAAAATGAGTAGGTAGAAGCAATTAATAATAAGTATAGATTGTGATAAGTACCTGGCTAATATGTTCCTACACACACACAGGTAATACAAAACAAAAGTAAATAATATAATTATTATTATTATTATTATTATTATTATTATTATTATTTTTAAAAGTGGAATGTTTATTTTATAACATAAGTTGCTTAGGCTAGAACGAGTATGTTGTAAAACAACCAATAACAAAATATGTTTAAAAGAAAATACAAAAAAGCAATTAAAAAAAATAAATCAAGAATATTTTAAAAAGATCAAGTTTAAATTTAAACAAAATAAATCCTAATACTAAGTTTTTATACATTTTTATTTATTTTATTGGGGAGGTTTTTGGGCAACTAGATGATTCAGGTAATTAGTATGTGATCATATAACTAACTATACCTAAAAACAAATTACAATCAAAATCACCTACACATCAACATAACAATAATAATAAACATAACAAGTAAGAGAGACAGACAGACAGAAAGACCAACCTGTAAGGACTAAGAATAGCAGCAGAAACCACAAGTTTTCTAGTCAAGGGTCTATTCCTGCGGTCATTAAACATCGGCGGTGGGTTGTCACACTCATACCCCCCTTCTCTAGGCCACACTGCATTCCCGAACCCATAAGTCCCATTCGTCTCAAACAACCACCGGTTATGATCAAACTCCTGGTTCGGCGCCTTAAATGACCGCACCAACGAAAAATTATTCTCCAATCTCACCCCACCGCGGTTCCTCCGTGACAACAACGGGTTCACCGTATCCTTTTCCTCAGACATCATTGGATCAACATCTTCGTCTTCTTCTTCAAAACTTTCATGAAAAGGTTCTTTACACCCGGGACAAATCCCCCCGGTTCCATTCGAACAGTAATCCACGTAACAATCGTCGCATATTTTAAACCCACATTCGCACTGGGATTTCGATGATTTGTCGAGTAGTTTCTCATCGCAGCCGTCTACTTGACAGAGCATTTTCGACTTGGGTACTACCATTTCTTCCACTGATTTCATTCGCTTTGCGTGAGCTCGGGTTTCTGAGTTGAACCCGCCCGTGAACACGGTGTCTTTTATCCGGTTCTCGTTTGGGTTGCCGTGTGTCTTTCGACATTCCGGGCTGGTTTGGGAGTCGGGGTGGTCAGGTGTTGGAGGGATTTGAACGGTGTAGGCTACGTATTCGCCACCGACGGCAGATCGTCGGCGGATTTCTCCGCCGCTCAGTGGGGAATTAGAGATGGATGCACGTCTCACGGGACTTGATAACGGGACGTTGCCGGAGGAAGATACCGTAATTCTTACCGGGGAATTACGATCCATGATGATTGAACCAAAAAGGGTATTTTATTTTCGATTATAGAAGAAGAAGAGGAGGAGGATTCATTAGAATTAGAAATAGAAATACGAAGGATACAAAGAATTGAAGGGGTTTTTATTTTGAAATTGTCAGTCAGCTTTGTTAAAATTATTAACGGTCAAGTGATCCTGGCCGTTCATATATTTTGATCTGGGGGTGGACTTTGTTGGCTTTAAATCAACGGTGGGGATATTAAAAGAAATAGCCGTTGTGGATCTTCCACGTAAGCATTAATCAGTGACAGATTATGCGATTGTTATTATTGAAATATTTCTGATGTTTTTCAGAAAAGAGGATCTATTATCAGGCTAAAGGGTCCACTTTTACTTTTCAAAATAAAGGTATTATTATCTTACTCTAAAGCATATAGAACCGTTTTTTTTATTGTATTATAACTTTTTAATCCGTATTAGAACTAACATATACTAAACAAAATTATCAAGTTTTAATATAAATTATAACTTCATTAGTTATCCATCCCTCCCACGATTATCATATTGGGGCGTTTGTGGGAGGGAGGCGTTTGTAGAGCTAAAGACATCTCCTTAATGGTAGGAAAACCAGATAAATTGACATGATTACCTCTTTTTGGGATATGATGGATGACTTTCCTGGTAGTTAGAGTGCGTTAATCAGACTCATAATTTTTGATGAAATCCAACATCCCAGATCAGTTTAGACTGGTTTTCGGCTTGATTGTATCCACACAACTAACTGATAGTAAAGAAAACAACAGGATACATCAAGAATTCATCCTGACATAATAGCCCATCTTCAACTGAAGCAATGATATTCAGTGTGAGAAAACCAGGTGTGTGATTGAAAATACATGTTTCCTAACGCATCATGTGAATATATGTTGGTAAACTAATAACAATAATTCATGTGTGTGTGTGAAATGAGAAGTAAACAAGTATGGTGCTTTGAATAACAAGAAGAAGAAGAAGATGTAATATAGTACAGGTATACTTTTTTCTATTGCTGAAATGAACAAGTAAGGAACAACAAGATTTAGAGACAAACACATTATAAACAACAAATCTAGGTTAGGAGATGGGAAATTTTACATTTCTCCATTGCAACTTCTTGTTCACAATCAAGCACCAAGATAATGCAAGTGCGACTGCCAAAGCGCGCCCTCCAATTAGTCCAACCAGAATAACTAAGCACAGAACCAATCACCCGGAATTCTCATCAATTTCACTTGACAAAGCTCTCCTGTCAATCTTGTCCTCATTTTGCTTCAAGGTCTTGCCTTTTGAATCTGAGCATTCACTAGATAAAACTATCGTCTTATTATGATCCTGTGCAGATTTCACTGTTTCTTCTTCTTCTTCAATGATCCGATAAGATATGTTGTCTTCTTTTGAACTCTTATGAAGAAGCTTCTTGGGTACAAGTTTCTTCATTTTTAATTTCATTCGGGAAGTCTTATGCTTAATCTCCTCCATCAAAACTTCACTTCTCCTCGCTTCATCTAACTCTTTCTCCGATCTAACCTCCTCCTGCTCTTCAATCTCCAACACTTGACCACGAGTGGTATTCTCTTTATGAAATCTCGATTCCGAGCGCAACAACAATTCGAGTATCAGCAACAGGAAAGCAGACATTGTAATCCCAATCATAAATCTCTTGGTTCCTAACACCAACACCACCATAAACAACACAACCACCAACATAGGATTCAGTTTCTTCGCCATTTCTACTTGAGTTTTAATTTTAACAGCTACCTCATCCTCTTCTATAAATTCATCCAAACCACCACTAGACGAAACAAAACTCGAATTCAACGATTGCATATTATCCGAATCCACAATCAAACCCAAATCATCATCATCCCTCACGTATGATTTCCGAAATCTACCGCGATTCCTAACGTAAAGATCAATCAAAGAAGTCGGGAAACCGGTTTCCACCACCAGAGAACCACCGCGTTTCGGCAATTGAAGATGATCAGCCACCAATTGCGAGAACCGGTTACGTCTCGTCTTCTTCCAACTAAATGGCATACTGATTCAATTGTACAAAATATCTTGTATTTCTCACTCAGCGAACAATCAGATTCTGAAATCACATCGATCAAAGGGCATCATGTGAATATATGTTGGAATATGATAGATGACTTTTCTGGTAGTTGGAGTGCGTTAATCAGACTCATAATTTTTGATGAAATCCAACATCCCAGATCAGTTTAGACTGGTTTTCGGCTTGATTGTATCCACACAACTAACTGATAGTAAAGAAAACAACAGGATACATCAAGAATTCATCCTGACATAATAGCCCATCTTCAACTGAAGCAATGGTATTCAGTGTGAGAAAACCAAGTGTGTGAATGAAAATACATGTTTCCTAACGCATCATATGAATATATGTTGGTAAACTAATAACAATAATTTATGTGTGTGTGAAATGAGAAGTAAACAAGTATAGTGCTTTGAATAACAAGAAGAAGAAGAAGAAGAAGATGTAATATAGTACATGTATACTTTTTTCTATTGCTGAAATGAACAAGTAAGGAACAACAAGATTTAGAGAAAACACATTATAAACAACAAATCTAGGTTAGGAGATGGGAAATTTTACATTTCTCCATTGCAACTTCTTGTTCACAATCAAGCACCAAGATAATGCAAGTGCGACTGCCAAAGCGCGCCCTCCAATTAGTCCAATCAGAACAACTAAGCGCAGAACCAAACACCCGGAATTCTTATCAATTTCACTTGACAAAGCTCTCCCGTCAATCTTGTCCTCATTTTGCTTCAAGGTCTTGCCTTTTGAATCTGAGCATTCACTAGATAAAACTATCGTCTTATTATGATCCTGTGCAGATTTCACTGTTTCTTCTTCTTCTTCAATGATCCGATAAGATATGTTGTCTTCTTTTGAACTCTTACGAAGAAGCTTCTTGGGTACAAGTTTCTTCATTTTTAATTTCATCCGGGAAGTCTTATGCTTAATCTCCTCCATCAAAACTTCACTTCTCCTCGCTTCATCTAACTCTTTCTCCGATCTAACCTCCTCCTGCTCTTCAATCTCCAACACTTGACCACGAGTGGTATTCTCTTTATGAAATCTCGATTCCGAGCGCAACAACAATTCGAGTAACAGCAACAGGAAAGCAGACATTGTAATCCCAATCATAAATCTCTTGGTTCCTAACACCAACACAACCACCAACACAGATTCAGTTTCTTCGCCATTTCTACTTGAGTTTTAATTTTAACAGCTACCTCATCCTCTTCTATAATTTCATCCAAACCACCACTAGACGAAACAAAACTCGAATTCAATGATTGCATATTATCCGAATCCACAATCAAACCCGAATCATCATCATCCCTCACGTATGATTTCCGAAATCTACCGCGATTCCTAACGTAAAGATCAATCAAAGAAGTCGGGAAACCGGTTTCCACCACCAGAGAACCACCGCGTTTCGGCGATTGAAGATGATCAGCCACCAATTGCGAGAACCGGTTACGTCTCGTCTTCTTCCAACTAAACGGCATACTGATTCAATTGTACAAAATATCTTGTATTTCTCACTCAGCGAACAATCAGATTCTGAAATCACATCGATCAAAGGGCATTCACTCACCGATTCTGAAATGAGGATGATAAGGTGAAGGAATCGGATGTGATAATTTGCGATATGTGTGCAGGGGAAGATCCAAAACTCAAAGTATAAACCCTGATTACAGAAGAAATTGGGGAACGTGGTTGAGTGCGCGTGATCCGACAACACTCATCACCTTTCCCATTGCATAACAATAATAACTAAATTATATGTTAACCATGTAACATCCGTCGAAAAACGGGTTTTCCAAACCCGCTTCGTTTATTAATCAAATAATCAGTTCCAAATTTTCGTTGCTCATTTAATGCTTATTTTAATTTTAAACAATACATAACTAATAAACATTTTAGATTATGGAAATTAAAATTGTTAAAAAATAAAATTAAAACAATAAAAAATGAAAAGGGACTGCCGGGTTTCGAACCTGGGTCAGCCGGAAACCTTAACATTAAACACTTAACCACTCCGCCACTTGCTGTTTTGTGGTATAATCAGGGAAACAATAAAACTTAACTCTACCCGTGAATCATCCGTTTGTGCCAAAAACTGAAACCGCTCATCGGCTCTCAACGGTTCAGACGATTGAAGTTCGATACTACTGAATATAACCGATAAACCGAACTTGAATTCATATGATGTTTGGGTTTAGAAACCAAAATCTTTTACTTCCTGCAATATCATCATCTCGCGACTCAAAATCATCCACATAACCTCCAATTTCACTTTCGCTCTATTTTCAGTTCGTCGGAAACGTTTTCTGAAATCGCCGGACTTTCGCCGGAAAACCGTGACACTCATCAAAACGGTAAATTTCTCAATTCTTTCATCTTCTATCTGTTGTTAGACTTTTGCTAACTCAAACCTTTCAATCAGAATCAATCCCAGACGACGATATCGGATAATCAACACTTGCCGGAAGTTTTCTGAAAATTCCTATATTGCGCTGTGAAACGGTATAATCATTCAAACCTTCTGATAACTCTTGTTTATTCATTAATTTCACAATTTGGTTAATCAAAACTATTAATTGGCCCGTTCAGACGGAGTTCATAAAACAGAGCCGACGACTTCGCCGGAGTTCTGAGAAAGATCATCTTCCGGTATGTTCATTCCCAAAACCTTCCATGTCCATTTCATTTTAATCAATTTTATGCTCGTCAATCGAATTAAACAAGATAAGTAGAATAATCATTGTCTGTGTTGTTTAACGGAGAAGATGAAGTATAGTTTGTATATAAGTTTAATATAAATCGGGTTATATCTCGGGTTAGACACACAGTCCAGTGGTGGACTGTGTGCAATTGAAATATAGCGATACCGGGTTCGAGTCCGTCCTTGTTCCGATTCGTCACAATATTCAGACTTTTTATAAAACCCAAATATGAAAACTTCCAGTTAGTATATAAGAGAAATAAAAACAAGTGTTTTAACCAGGTTAGACACACAGTCCAGCGGTGGACTGTGTGCAACGTTAATCAACAGGTCCCGGGTTCGAGACCTGTTACGCACGCCGGTTCGATAGAATTAAAATCCTTTTTAAAATAAATGAATTTTGGAATAATTAAATAGTATATAAATATAATTAAAAACAGAAATATTTCGGGTTAGACACGTAGCTCAGTTGGTAGAGCTGCGTGCACGCGTACGGGAGGTCACAAGTTCGAACCTCACTCAGTGCAAACAATATACACGACCGAACCGGTCAACAAGTCAAAGTCAATAGTCAACGGTCAACCCAAAAAAAAGTCAACATTTTTTTATATTTTATTTATTTATTTAATTTAAAAATCAATTAAAAATACTTAAAAATAATGTTTTTAAAGTTAGAAAATAGCCTTAAACTCACAAAAATATATCCAAAAATCCTATTAAAATTGTTAATAAAATCCACTTATTTTCCGTACCTTTTCGTTATTATTTAGGTTAGTTAATCCTCGTCGATCAATCCTCTAAACTCGTGCGCATTCAACATCATCAAAAGAACGCACCCAATGTGAGTGAAATCTCTACAAATTCCCCGTTTTAATCACGTTTTTGGGGTGTATCATGTGTCTTATTATTTATTACATTTAAACAATTGTGCATCCATCATATCCATGATCAAATGTGTATTCAATATGTATCAACTGTTTGTGTGGTTAATGTTTAGATTAAATTTATCATTTTCAGTACATACATTATCATAGGCCGCCACTCCCCATTACCTATGAGCGTGAGCCGTTCCCCATTACCTATGAGCGTGAACGAGGCGTTGCCAACATACGATCGGCTCCGTTTGATTGAGCCTTGATCGCACATACATTCATCATATGCCGTCTGTTCCCCATTACCTATGAGCGGAACCGTTCCCCATTACCTATGAGCGTGAACGTGACGTTGCCAACATTTACATTATCATTCATGTCATATATTCATGCAAGGTGGTTTGTTATTGTATGTTATTGTTTGTTATTGTTATTGTTTGTTTATTTACGTTTGCTCACATATGATTATTGCACAATTTTCCATAATAAATATAACAAGAAATCAATAAGAAATGTTTTCTAACAAGGTTCACTCGCCAACTTTTGTTGACCCAAAACCCCCATTTTTACACATGATACAGGTGATCCAGATGCAGCAAGAAACATATAGGATGGCTTAGAAGAATAAACCGGTTTAGACGTTGGATTGTTTAGTTAGTTACTTTTCTTTGTAATTGTATGAACTTTTTGGAATATTGAGGATGTAATTTTGAATTTAATAAATATGAAACATATTAGTAAACATCATGAGCTTTGGTGATAACCCAATTATGCCCCGACTCTTATTCCGCTGCGGGTCGGGGTGTGACAAACCATACGAAAACGTGCATTTTTATATATCATAGAAAACATAATGGGTATAACAGAAAAACTGACATGTATAATCGAAAGAGATTAATTAGAACTTTTGGAAATAAAGGGAAAAAATAAACCACAATTTGACTCCACTCAGTTCGAAACAAAATTTGCGAAACATTCATATAATAAGCAAGGTAGCATATTATATTTCACCTCACTCATTTCCAAAAAAAGTTTACATACACCAACTCGAATTTATACTAAAACGTACATAAAAGTATGCTCGTAATAATTTTTTTTAAACAAAAACATATTATATTTGATCTGACTTATTTCTAGAAAAAAGTTTATGTCGAATAGAGAAAATTGAATTCATACCGACACGTACATAAGAATATGCACGTAGAGATAGTTTTTTTTTTGAGTAAAGGAAGTATAGGGATAAACCTAAAACAAATTATTTTTAGTAAAAAAATTTAATAGGTTAAACACGTGTGTAAAATTGTGCCAAGTAGTCCAATGCTTGTCACACTCCAACCTACGGCGGAATCATCGGGGTAGTGGCACTAGGCGACCAGATTGTTTCACGAGAAATTTCCATAACACTATTCAATCAACAATATTTTAACGTCTAATATCCCATACTATTAAACAATACGTCATCAACAATGTCACGAAATACATGATTTTTTCCATAAAACAATAAGGTTTGATTTTCCCTAGATTTATTACAACTTGAACAAACAAACTAAACTAGGCAAAACTACGTCTAAAGCATCCAAGCTAAAATCCTCAACCTGTTATATACGTTAAAATACAAGTCAATACAATTAAGTAGAGGTGAGCATACAGGTTTTAGTAATCTAGCATAATAGAGAAACCGTTTGTGAAATAGTCCAATTACATATCATGATACACCAAAACACATCACACAGATAAACATAGGCTTATTTCTCATGCTAACTACCGTGAGAAGGCTTGCGCGTCCATCCTAAATAGACCCCGTCGGGTGTTAGCCACACTATAGTACCATACCAGCTAAGGAGGCAAGTTAACGAAAATAAGTCCTAGTCACATGTTTCTAGTATCACGTATTGAGCATATATAATCAGATTCTTCGCGTGTGATAAACAGTTTGATTTGTGAGGTGATTTTGATATAGGAACATATGTAACACCCAAAAAGTGCATTAAAGCGAAATGGGTCAAGTATACTCACAGTCGGTGCGTTTAGGAGAGAGTAGACGACTGTCGAGAGGTGAAGAGGAGCGCCGGATCAGCCTGCATATGCGAACGGAAGTGCATCAGTCTCCGAAAAGCTGAAACGGTTAAGTTTGGATTGAACAGTAGGCAAGTTCGGCCGAACTTGTTAAGTTTTGGTGATTTTGGTGTCAAGTTCGGGCGAACTTGCAAGTTTCTCAAGGAAACTTGACAAGTTCGAGCGAACTTGTGGGTAACCTTAACAGGTGAGACAAGTTCGGTCGAACTTGGGAGGCTTCTGAAGAAAATTTGAACATTCCCACTCAAGTTCGGCCGAACTTGACCCCTTGAGCGCAAGTATCGAGCGAACTTGACTACTGTGCTATCAAAAATCCGTGCAATCTCGAGCGAATTTGATGTTTTCGGGTCTAAAATCTTGCGTTTTCGCGTCGTTTGCTGAGGAAATCGAGTGCCCATCCCTCCAACCTTAAGCCACTGAGTAAAGCTTAGGCTGGAGAGGTCTTTTGGAGCGAACTTGGCCATTTTACAGAAACTCGGGCTAATTCGGGCGAACTTGATGGTTCGTACGGTTAGTCCAGCTTGTGTAAAGTGACGATTTCTCCTTGTGCTTCCGGATCTGAGATCTAGCTTCGACAACCCTCATTCCACTCAAAAGTGAACGAAACATACGTCATTAGTCCGAAAATGGTGTAAAAATCATGGATTTAAAAGGTTTTGCTCAGATCTAGTGTAGATCTGAGTAAAAATATAAGTTTTTAGGGAAAAAGATGAAGATTTTCGTAAACAGAAGAGATTTGATGAAAACGAACGCAATGCCTTGTGCAAAATTGTTGTAAACTGTTGTAAAACGTTGTTGAACATCATTGTGTAGAAATCGGGTTGATTCTTACTTAGAAACAGAGGGTTTTGGGTTTCGGAAGTCTGGGCGAACTTACAGCAAGTTCAAATGAGAGAATGGTGCTGGGTATTTATAAGTGAAGGCAAAAAGTGGGAGCTGGGGAGTCAAGTTCGGTCGAACTTGCATGAAATTCATGCAAGTTCGGGCGAACTTGCTTGATTTTTAAGGGAGATTAGCCAAGTTCGGACGAACTTGTAATATGTGTACAAGTTCGAGCGAACTTGTGGAAAGCGGAAAATTCTTCTGTCTTAGGCAAGTTCAGGCGAACTTGGCCTGGTGACCAAGTTTCGTTTGCTGATTTCGCGTTAAGTGTTTGTTTGGCGATTCGGTTTGTATTAGATAGTTATATTAAGCGTTATAGGCGATATAATAGTACGTTTTAACGATTTGAGCGTGCGGGAGCGATGCGATAGCGAGCGTAATCATAACCACAAACATACATAACACATAAATAACATAAAACCATATAATTAACTGTGAGTCGCGATGCGATGAGATTAGCGATGCGATTCAATAAGCGATTAGATGCAATATAACTGTAATTCAACATAAATTAATTAACATACTTTCTTATAAACGAATCTCGAGATTTACAAAAGATAGATACAATTGATAATAAAAGAAAAGATAAGAACGAAATTCTGAGTTGTTACAATGCCACACCACCAACAAAAGAAGAGCTCGTAAAATAAAATAAAAAAAGAGTAAAAATAACACTGAACGCAAAACAAGCGGAAAATCGTTGAATCATGCACACCCATTGCGGTATGTTGATGCGAAGAAATTTGACCGAAACTGTAAAACGTAGAAAGAAAAAACTAAATCGATTTAGAACCCGCACATTAGAACGAACTTGTCAAACGACGAATAATAGACGCGTTGCGACGGGCCTGTCAAACGGGAAAAACAGACAAAAAAACATTGAACCATACACACACATTAGAGCTGTTGACACGCAAAAATTTGAACGAAACGTATAACGAAAAACTTGCAAAAGATAAAAAATATAGAGGAATAAAGTTGAAAATAAAAAAAATGTTGAGGTTAAATTGTAAAACATGAAAGTCTTTGGTTAAAAGTAAAAGAATAAAAAGGTTAAAATGAAAAGATAAAAACATTAGATGAAAAATGAAAAAAGAAATTTTTTCGAAAGTCACCTCATGCACATTGTACAACTAATAATGCAAGAATATCTTGCTTATTTATAGTATAATAATAATAATAATAATAATAATAATAATAATAATAATATAATAATAATAATAATAATAATGTAAGATCCGGTAATAGTAAGAAAAGATCTTCATTGTTTTTTTAACAATGACTTTCATTTATAAAAAAGGCAAAGTCCTCAAACTGACGAAAAAAATACACCAATCCTTCCACCTAATGTGTTTAAACCTCGAAAAGATACTAATTCCATTAAGGTTTTTTGAACTTAAATAATTTTTATATACTTTATAATTTAAAAAAATATACCATAAAATTAAATATTTTTTATCTCTAATATAAATACCATATTGCTATACTTTTTTTATTTATAAAGCGAGTTCTGAAAAAGTTACAAAAATGTGTTTATTAATTGTTCTAGTTATGTAGTTGAAATGTGCTATTATGAAAAATGTGTTTTGTTGATTTTAAATCTATATGTATGTTCTTATTTTGTTATGTAATTTGTATGTGTTGCTGTTTTTTTTTCTTTTGTGTTGTTAATGGGAGGAGCCTATTTGGAAATAAACTTGTTTTCTACTAGATATGTAATAACATTTGCTATTTACAAAATTAAAACACAAACATAAAATTGTGTTAATATGTAACAGTATGTGTTGTTTACAAAATTAAAACAAAAACATGAAATTATGCTAGTTATGTAATAGTATGTGTTGTTTACAAAATTAAAAAAAAATAAAATTTTACTAGTTATGTAACAGCATGTGTGTTGTTTACAAAATAAAAAAACATGAGATTGTGCTTATGCTAGTTATGTAGTAGTATGTGTTCTTTGTATAATTTAAAAATGAAATTATGCTAGTTATGTAATAGCATGTGTTGTTTACAAAATAAAAAAAAATGACACTGTTAGACTATGGGGTGTGGAAGGGCTTGGGTTGGGGCATTGCTCGACACGTGGCGAGGGTGGTCATTTTATGATTTGTAAAATGATTTTTAAAATCAAGATGCGCCTAAAAAGGGCGTTTTGGTCATTTTATGATTTGTAAAAAGGAGCTTGCAAGTAAACTGATGTCATGGTTTATAAAAAAGATTAATTTATGATGTTATATCAGTAGGATATCAAGTATACGTGTGGCTTATAGTTTTAAGACCAAACTATGCCTCGAAAGGGCATTTTGGTCATTTCACGCATCACTTGACGAATTGTTTGGGAATCTGAGTTTAAATTGTATACCTACTGTAAATATGTTTAAAATAAGTTTTCAAATCAGTAGGTATCAAGTCTTGGTGCCCTAATATGGTTTTAAACCATACTATGCGCCGAAACGGCGATTAAGTCGCTAGATGACAATTTAAATGGCATTTGAGTGAAACTGATGTTACGAACATGTTTGTAAGATGAAAATATGTTATATAATATAATACATCAGTAGGTAATAGGTTTTGTTCCTTAAAAATGATAAAAATCCATTTTAGGTGCCGTAAGGGCAATATCGTCATTTAAGGACTTAATACATGGACTTGTGTATAAACTCAGTTTATAATCTGAATAGATATCCCAAATAATCTTATTTATGATATTACATCAGTAGGTAAAGAGTTTTGATGTCAAAATTATGTTTAAGTCATTTTATACGCCAAAAGGGCGATCTGGTCACTTTAAAGCATGAAATACGCCTTTTTAATCAAGACTCGGTTTATGATCAGAATGTTGACCTTAAAATAAGTTAAATAAGTTGACATATCAATTTACAAATCATAAGTATGCTAATTTGTATTTAAGACCTCATTTTTAAGCATGAAGGGCATTTTAGCAAAATTTGGCATAATTAACGGATACTTGCATATAAACTCGGATTACATGTTACCATGTAATATAACTCCAGAGGGTTATATTACAACCTAACATGGTCACAATTCAACCTAATTTCAGTTTCAAAGGTTGCTAATTCGGGTCAGAACCGAAAGTCAAAGTAAAAGTCAAACTTTGTGACTTTCGGTTGTGAACCGACCTTAGACCTAGACTTGACAGGCCGAACATGTTTATACATGTTCTAATACTTATTACCAAGTTATTAAAGTGTCAAAATGTATTTTATGACACCTACATTATCAAATATGAATTTATTTTAAAAACTGACCCACTTTGACTTTTTAACAATAACTTTGACCCGTCAATTGACCAAGCAAACGTGGTAATCAGGAGGTGCCCTCTTGAGGGATTGACACCTACCTAATTACGATCACGTAGCCATGTCCGTAGCGAACAAAATAGTCGTAGCCGAAAGTCAAAGCGTTTTTACGTCAACGCTTTGACTTTGGCTCAAAGCCTAATAAAAATAAAAGGAGAAAGGATGGAACACTTACAAATGATCCAAAGAAATATTACAACTCATGGGAGGTCCCTTAAGCCAGGAAACAACTCCAAGAGAGAGTAGAGAAGAACTGAGGTGAATGAGCAAGTAAGAGTGAAGCATGATCACCCTATTTATACTTAAGTAGGATGAACAAGATCAATCCAAGTGTTAGGAAGTGATCTAGGATGTCTCTAGGTGGTTTTGAGGTGTCAAGTTCTAAGCAAGGATGGCTGGAATGCGAGAGAAGTGGCAGAAGTGGTGGCATAGGCATGAAACTGCAGCTGGCACCCACCAGCTAAAAACTGGCCCCCGTCGCGCCACACACGGGGACAACCTTACTCTGTCGCGTGGAGCGAGAGAGCAAGGTTTTCAAAAATTTTCAATTTAGCCCCTGGACTTCCCAAACTTCCATATTTTGACATAAAAGCATTTTTTATTCAATATGGCTCCTGTTTGGCACTCTCTGGAGTATAACCGAACATCGTTAAGCTCCGGGTTCGATAAAAGGTCACTTAGAGGAATAGTTTAAGCATGTTGACACTTGTAGTCCTTCAACTACTCAATTGTCGTTCAGAGGTTTTTAATTAACATAACGACGAATTTAGTTCCTCTCATCCAACATGTGGTAAACGAGGATCAGAGGGACACGTGTCAGTTTATTATAGGATGGGTTTTTATGAGGTGTTACACCCCCGCCCCACGCCAGGCTTAATACAAGGGGCAACGCCATGCCCAACACCAACCTGTGGTGGAGCAGCTGGCGTTGAAGGGCTATCCACGCCCACACTCAATAGTCTTAAATTTACAAATATGAATGGCATGAAAAAAGGGATTTCCATAATCCTTGTATATTATCAAAGACAAATATGCCCTTATTGAGTCTTTATAAGTTATCCATGTGTTACTACTCTATTGGTTCTTATAGTTTTTAGATTTAATTTACTTTGTCTACTTATGTCAATTATTATTTTATAAAAGAGTGAATTGCGATTTTGGCATCTGTAGTTGTTTCATCTTAACCTATCAGCCCAAAAATAAATTTGAAGGGGTATGGTCCTAAAAACTTTGCGCCGGCGTAGGAGACCATACCATCAGAATGTTACCAGATCACTTATTAGACCTTGCCCTCGCGCAGCGGAAATTCAAACCTGAAAGCACAATTCCTACTAACCTCGCGAGAACAAAGAGCATAACATCTAAACTTCGTTTAACTCCCTTGCGCTGAATCGCGCAAGGGTACAGTTAAGCTCGAGTAAGAAGAAACTATCAAAATTCTCAAGTCTTGTACACATACATTTTAGCGCGCATGTAGCGAAGAGCTGGACTAAAGGAATCTTTTTGTTATAACCAATTAGACACGTGGCAACAGATCAAGGCTCCACAGCTGTGGATCTTCTAGAAGCATTAAATGGCAATCGTGCAGATCTCTATTCGGTTGTAACCGAATGTGACGTGGCAACATTGAGTTGTCCATATCACACATGATGAAAGCATGATCTCCATGAAGGCCCAAAGAAACCACTTTCCACGTAGCTTCTCCCCAGCCGTTGATCATTTTCCAATCCGTGTGCATGGATGGAAAGGTAACCATAAACGGTGGGAATGATTCCGTTATATCTCCGTTAATTCTTGGCGCCCAAATTTTCGGATATAAATAGAAGACTTAAGGTACAAGCTATTCATTCACTTTTCACTACTTACATTCTATACTTCATCTTCTTCAAGTCACTGTACTTATTCTCACGCCGGAGGGTGGTCACGGAGAGAACCCCCATTCTCCCCGTGACGAGGCTAACGACGGTTCTTTTTTGCAGTGATCTCTGACGAAGTTCTTTCCATCGACAAAACAAACTGGAGATTAACCCTTTTTATGCAGAAACCCTATTCCCAAATCTGGATCTATTCCGATTGATCACGGTTTGGTGTTTCTTCATTGGCGCCCACCAATCAGTCTTCTTTTAATTTTCATCTCCCGTTTGTTTTTCATAAACTTCAGCTTTCATGGTTGATGGTCCGTCGAGTTTTCCACAAGGTCCTCGGTCCAAGATCAGGAACGCAGTTCATGGTTCTCGGATTGACGGACAAGTGGAGGAAGAATTCTCCGGGGATGCTGATGTTCGTTACGATCCTGGCCGTGTAAACATTCCAGCAACTCCGAGAATTCCAACTAGAATTCCTTCTGTTCAAATCGCTTCAGTATTACCGCCTGGTGAAACTCCGATGTCCAGGTTCGTCAAATCTCAAACTGCTTTAAATGCTGTTTATGCACAACTTTGTGTACAAACCGGCACACCAGCACCACATGTGCAGTTGCCAACAACTCAGGTGCATGGTTCGCCTGCACCTCGAGTATTAAGTTACGATTCACCAATCAGAGAACTTCACCATCTCACATCTCTGCAGAAGAGACGGAGATGTACTCTTAGTCCAGAACGAGGTATGAATCTACACACTCTGGCGCCAGGCGTCGAGAGTATCAAGAGGAGCAACATTCCCAGAAGAGGGCGTCGGTACATTCACGTCTGGGCCCGCATACATCTCAAGGGCGTGACTACCAGCGTGAAGAATATGGCAAGACATATGATGAAGGTGATAGTGTGAGTGTATTCAAACGATTGTAGAAGGATCATGTTGATTATAAGCATAAATCACGCGCGGTATACAATCCAGAGGAGGAGCATGACTACAATATGATCTATTGACCGACTGAAGCAACAAAACAATCTAAGTTTGTAAAAGCTATTGCGTTAGCTCCGCTTGAGCGCGCGAAGTTACCATCTAACGTGGGAAAGTTCAATGGTATGTCAGATCCAGATGATCACATGCGCTTGTTTACTAGCCAGGCCTTATTAGGGGATGGACGTTGCCTATGTGGTGTCATTTGTTTGTTCAAACACTTACTGGTGCCGTACGCCTATGGTTTGATAATCTACTGGTGCGTGTTAAGCGTGATATGATTTTATTAATATTTTAGTCCGTTTTACGCATTAGTCAAGTTTTAAATTTATAAAACACGATATTATACTAACACTAAACACACACTAGGGCAAGCGCACCCATCATGAGCGTAGTATAGTGTTGGTAAGATAACGAGGTCGTCCAAGGATACAACAACTTTTAATACCGGTTTAGCGTCAACGTCTAATCGATACAAATTTTTGATAAAATTTTTAAAGGATAAAAATAAACATAAAAAGATAAATACAAATAAATGCAAGTAGACAAGATAGAATCACTTGAATCCAACTCCTCTTTTATGTACCCTTTGATGATTTTCGTACTTTCGGACTTTTTAAGAGATTAATTTAGTTATAGTAGTAGGCCCCTCTTTTGAAGTTAACGTTACCCTCAGCAAAGTGGTTTGAGTCAGCAAGGATACAATCCCAAGAGGCCAGAATATTGAAAGACAATTAATTAAATTATTAATGCGAAAAGTGGTAGGTCCCTCTTTTCACGGAGAGAACCCCTTATTCGCACCTCGCCATCCAATACCATTGGGCATTGAAGGAGGGCCTAGTACGCTTGAACCAAGTCGACGCATGATCTATACACTGAACGAGACAAGAACTTACCAAACCACCCTTCTAACCCCCTTCCAAGTAGTTACCGTGCTTAATATAGACCGTAAAGACACGAATAAGCAAATCAATGATATCATGAAGAAATGGTTAGGAAAATTCACTTTCAACGTAAGAAACTAGTTATTAAAGTCATTAATACATACCCAATTAAAAAGTAGCCGAAAGATTAAAAATCAAAAGTAATACATAAAAGATTTGTTTTCACCAAGTGATATAAGAGATTAGCTAAACATGACCTTTGATTGACAAGAACTCTTACGATCAATCTTGGATTCCGATGATCAGTGCATTTTAGGTACACATTTTTTGAATATTTATTATGGTAAAAATGCGTAGATATTACTTAACATTTAAAAATGAGCTTAAATGATTAAATTAAAAGAAAAACTAAATAAAGGAATGAAACATGATAATACTGAACATTTGAAATTTAAAGTTCTTAATTGCAATTAATAATTAAGATTTAGAGTTATGTGTAATGAAAGAAGAAAAAAAAATAAATACTAACAACTATCTTAGTTGTTTTTGTAGTTGTTGTATTAATTTATTGTTTCTTTTGGGCATGTTAGGTGGAAATCGATTAATTCAATATTGAGTTTTGAGTTGTGCACTTAAATGAAAAAGAAAGATGACATGAATTCCACAATTGAGCGAGCCAACTCACTATATAGAGGCAATTTTCTTGGAGCAAGGGGAGTTCGACGACAATTTTGGAGTACGCAACTTTTGACAGTAGCAATTTTGGTGGAGTTTTGTTCGCAAGTTTTGGGAGGAGTACACAACCTTTAGAAGACGACACGCATTATAATTTTTCAAGGGTTCATGGATGCCTCTTAGACCCAAGTAATGAGCCGATTCATAGGTCTGACCAATATGTCCGTTGTAAGGGACGTGATGTGTACCCGGGTATTGAGAAAAACTAGAAAAATTTGAAAAGAGTTAAAGTGTATGTCTAGGGCCTTCTCCTAGATCCGGTACTTGAGCAATGCTTGGAAGGGTGCATTGACGCCTCCTGGACCTAAGTAATGAGACGATTCACAGGTCTGAATCATATGTCGGTTGTAAGGGACGTGTCGTGTAGCCGTGTATTGGATAAAACTAGAAAAATTTGAAAAGAGTCAAAGTTTATGTCTAGGGCCTTTTACTAGATCCGGTTCTTGCGTAGAGTCTTGGAATGGTGCATGAACGCCTCCTAGACCCAAGTAAAGAGCCGATTCACAGGTCTCACCCATTTGTCGGTTGTATGGGACGTGTCGTACTCGAGTATTGGGCAAAACTAGAAAAATTTAAAAAGAGTTAAAGTATATGTCTAGAGTCTTCTCCTGTATCCGGTTCTTGCGAAAGTCTTGGAAGAGTCCATGGACGCCTCCTAGACCCAAGTAATAAGACGACTCACAGGCCTGACCCATATGTCGGTTGTAAGGGATGTGTCGTGTCCCGGGTATTAGGCAAAATAAAAAAAAATTGAAAAGAGTCAGAGTGTATGCCTAGGGCCTTCTTCTAGATCAAGTTCTTGCGTAGAGTCTTGGAAGAGTCCATAGGCGCCTCCTAGACCCAAGTAATAAGCCGATTCATAGGTCTGACCCATATGTCGGTTGTATGGGACATGTCGGGTACCCGGATATTGGGCAAAACTAAAAAAATTAGAAAACAGTGAAGTGAATGTCTGGGGCCTCCTCCTAGATCCGGTTCTTACGTAAAGTCTTGGAAGAGTCGATGGAAGCCTCCTAGACCAAAGCAATGAGAAGATTCACAGGTCCGACACATATGTCAGTTGTAAGGGATGTGTCGTGTACCCGGTTATTGGGAAAAACTAGAAATATTTGAAAAGAGTCAAAGTGTATGTCGAGGTCCTTTCTCCAGATCCGGTTCTTGCATAGAGTCTTGGAAGGGTCCATGGACGCTTCATGGACCCAAGTAATGAGCCGATTCACAGGTCTGACCTATATGTCCGTTGTAAGAGATGTGTTGTGTACTCGCGTATTGGGTAAAACTAGAAAAATTAGAAAGTGTCAAAGTGTACGTCTAGGGCCTTCTCCTAGATCCGGTTCTTGTGTAAAGTCTTGGTAGGGTCCATGGACTCCTCCTAAACCCAAGTAGTGAGCGGATTCACAGGTCTGACTCATATGTGAGTTGTAAGCGACGTGTCGTGTACCCGGGAATTGGGCAAAACTAGAAAAATTAGAAAATAGTCATAGTGTATGTCTAGAGCCTTCTCCTAAATCCGGTTCTTGCGTAAAGTTTTGGAAGGGTCCATGGACGCCTCCTAGACCCAAGTAGAGAGCTGATTCATAGGTCTGACCTATATGTAGGTTGTGAGGGACGAGTCGTGTACACGGGTATTGGGCAACACTAGAAAAAATTAAAAATAGTCAAAGTGTATGTCTAGGGCCTTCTCTTAGATCCGGTTCTTGCGTTGAGTCTTGAAATGGTCCATGGACGCCTCTTGGACCCAAGTTATGAGCCGATTCACAGGTGTGACCCACATGTCCGTTGTAATGGACGTGTCGTGTAACCGGATATTGGGCAAAACTAGGAAAATTAGAAAAGAGTGAAAGCGTATGTCTAGAACCTTCTCCTAAATCAAGTTTTTGCGTAAAGTCTTGGAAGGGTCAATGGACGCCTCCTAGACCCAAGTAATAAGCCGATTCACAGGTCTAACCCATATGTCGGTTGTAAGGGACGTGTCGTGTACCCGGGTATTGGGAAAAACTAGAAAAATTTGAATGGAGTCAAAGTGTATGTCTAGGCTCTTCTCCTAGATCAAGTTCTTGTGTAGAGTCTTGTAAGGGTCCATGGATGCCTCCTGGACCCAAGTAATGAGCCAATTCACCGGTCTGACCAATATGTACGTTCTAAGGGACGTGTTGTTTACCCGCGTATTGGGCAAAACTAGAAAAAATAGAAAAGAGTCAAAGTGTATGTCTTGGACCTTCTCCTAGATGCGGTTCTTGCGTAAAGTCTTGTAAGGGTCCACGGACGCCTCTTAGACCTAAGCAATGAGCCGAATCACAGGTCTTACCCATATGTTGGTTGTAAGGGACGTTTCGTGTACCCGGGTATTGGGCAAAACTAGAAAAAAACTGAAAAGAGTTAAAGTGTATATCTAGAGCCTTCTCCTCGATCCGGTTCTTGTGTAGAGTCATGGAAAGGTCCATGGACTACTCCTAGACCCAAGTAATGAGCCCATTCATAGGTCTGACCTATATATCTGTTGTAATGGACGTGTCTTGTACCCGGGTATTCGACAAAACTAGAAAAATTAGAAAAGAGTGAAAGTGTATGTTTAGGGCCTTCTCCTAGATCTGGTTCTTGTGTAAAGTCTTAGAAGGGTCCATGGACGCCTCCTAGAACCAAGTAATGAGCTGATTCACAGGCCTGACCCTTTTGTCAGTTGTAAGTCACGTGTCGTGTACCCGGGTATTGGGCAAAACTAGAAAAACTGAAAAGAGCCAAAGTTTATGTTTAGGGCATTCTCCTAGATCCGGTTCTTGCCGTAGTGATGGTTGTCGTTAGTGTCTTGCAAAAACCAAAGTAAACTAGTAGCTGAGTAAGTCGGATATCGAACCAGAAGAGGTTGTCGTTATAATGAAAAGTATTGATTAACTATTACTGCAATGGAAAATCTGTTTGTTTGATTGTGAAGATTGTCTAAATTAACAAATTAAAAACAAAGTTTTGATCAAATGGAGGAACAATGGTTCCTCCGGAATTCAAATTCTCAGTTAAGTTCAACTAAGTGTTCTAACTTTAACACTCACGTAGACATAAGTGCTAAACCTAATCCATCAATTGTGGTAATTGCAGACTAAGTACTCCGATTAATACGTAAAGGGCGGTTATCAAACAAATACCAATTATATTTACCAACCCTAATCCCATGTCAAATAATCCCAATTACTAGCACTCTCGGGAACTGAATGATTAAGAATTAAAGTTCAATAAAGGCAATTGTTTACAATTGACAAATCAAATTCACTGGCAAAAGCATCGAATGCTTAGATTGCCGGATTAACAAAGTTATAAACATATAAATAAATCAACATAGAGAATCCTTCATTCGGAGGAAACCATAAGAGTTTTAGCCGCTCATCTCACAAGTAAACTCGATAAAAGCTTGAAGGAAAGATGAATTCATGATCGCCGGATGTGAGTTGATGAAGAACCGTGATGAATCGGGTGGAAAATCCTTGAACTTTCTTGCCTCTGGAGTGCCTTTTTCGTCCTTGGAAGTGAAAATGTGATAAGATACTCCTCCAACCCTAATAAACCTTAAAAAAACCCAAAATTTCACGTTTTTCCGAAACCGGAACCGTCACTGATGGTTAGGGACCGTCAGTGACGGTCCAGAGCTGCTGTTTCATTTGCTGACCCAACCGTTACTGACGGTGAGTGACCGTCGGTGACGCTCCAGACGTTCTGCTTTCTTTTCGATCAAAACCACCCAATCGTCACTGACGGTTAGGCCACCGTCGTTGACGGTCGCTCTTCAACTCCATCCTCCTTCATCTTTTTATCTTTTAGCAAATGACAATTAGGTCCCTGAAGTTTATTTCTTCCAATCCCTTTCAATTAAGCACCGAATAATCCCTAGACTTCGTTTCTTCATGTATCTTGCACTTTCACAACTCGATAGCAACCGAACAAGCTTCCAAATCACACTTGGCTACAGCACCCTTGATCATTCCACTTCCACTTTAACTCCCATAACTTCGCAAAGTTATGTGCTTTACCTACAAAACAACTATTTCTCCTAGTTAACTCATTCTAGCAAATAAATACATAAAACACACATAACATTCACAATTTAGACACTCTAATGCTCAGGTTTTACCCTCTCTATCACGTAGAGTCTTGTAAGGGTCCATGGACGTCTCCTAGATCCAAGTAATGAGCCGATTCACAGGTTTGACTCATATGTCGGTTGTAAGGGACGTGTCGTGTACCCGGGCATTAAACAAAACTAGAAAAAATTGAAAAGAGTTAAAGTGTATGTCTAGGGCTTTCTCCTTAAATCCGATTCTTGCGTAATGTCTTTTGAAGGTCCATTGATGCCTCCTAGACCCAAGTAATGAGCCAATTCACAGGTATCAACCATATGTCGGTTTACAAGGACGTGTCGTGTACCCGGGTATTGGATAAAACTAGAAAAATTTAAAAGAGTCAAATTTTATGTCTAGGGCCTTCTCCTAAATCCGGTTCATGCGTAGAGTCTTGGAAGGGTGCATGGAAGCCTTCCAAACCCAAGTAATGAGCCGATTCACAGGACTGACCCATATGTTGGTTGTATGGGACATGTCGGGTACCCGGGAATTGGGCAAAACAAGAAAAATTAGAAAAGAGTGAAAGTGTATGTCTAGGGCCTTCTCATAGATCCGGTTCTTGTGTAAAGTCTTGGAAGGGTCTATTGGACGCCTCCTAGACCCAAGCAATGTGACGATTCACAGTCCTGACCCATATGTCAGTTGTAAAGGGATGTGTCTTGTACCTGTTATTGGGAAAAACTAGAAATATTTGAAAAGAGTTAAAGTGTATGTCCAGGGACTTCTCACAGATTCGGTTCTTACGTAGAGTCTTGGAAGGGTCCATCGACACTTCCTGGACCCAAGTAATGAGCCGATTCACAGGTCTGACCCATATGTCCGTTGTAAGAGACGTGTTGTGTACCAGGGTATTGGGCAAAACTATAAATATTTGAAAATAGTTAAAGTGTAGGTCTTGGGCCTTCTCCTAGATCCGGTTCTTCATAATGTCTTGGAAGGGTCCATGGACGCCTCCTGGACCAAGTAATGAGCCGATTCACAGGTCTAAACTATATGTCCGTTGTAAGGGACGTGTCGTGTACCCGTGTATTGGATAAAACTAGAAAAATTTGAAAGGAGTCAAAGTTTATGTCTAGGGCCTTATCCTAGATCCGGTTCTTACGTAGTGTCTTGGAAGGGTGCATGGACGCCTCCTAGACCCAAGTAAAGAGCCGATTCACAGGTCTCACCTATATGTCGGTTGTATGGGACGTGACGTACCCGAGTATTGGGCAAAACTAGAAAAATTTAAAAAGAGTTAAAGTATATGTCTAGGGCCTTCTCCTAGATCCGGTTCTTGCGTAAAGTGTTGGAAGAGTCCATGGATGCCTCCCAGACCCAAGTAATGAGACGACTCACAGGTCTGACCCAAATGTCGGTTGTAAGGGACGTGTCGTGTCCCGGGTATTGGGCAAAACATAAAATATTGAAAATAGTCAAAGTGTATGTTTAGGGCCTTCTTCTAGATCTGGTTCCTGCATAGAGTCTTGGAAGGCTCCATGGACGCCTCCTAGACCCAGTAATGAGCCGATTCACACAACTGACCCATATGTCGGTTGTCTGGGACGTGTCAGGTTCCCGTGTATTGGGAAAACTAGAAAAATTAGAAAAGCGTGAAAGTGTATGTCTAGGGCCTTCTCCTAGATCTGGTTCTTGCGTAAAGTCTTGGAAGGGTCGATGGACGCCTCTTAGACCCAAGCAATGAGACGATTCAAGGTGTGGCCCATATGTCGGTTGTAAGGGATGTGTCGTGTACCCGGGTATTGGGAAAAACTAGAAATATTTGAAAAGAGTCATAGTGTATGTCTAGGGCCTTATCCCAGATCCGGTTCTTACATAGAGTCTTGGAAGGGTCCATGTACGTTTCCTGGACCCAAGTAATGAGCTGATTGACAGGTGTTACCCAAATGTCCATTGTAAGAGACGTGTTGTGTACCCGGGTATTGGGCAAAAACTAGAAAAATTAGAAAAGAGTCAAAGTGTATGTCTAGGGCGTTCTACTAGATTGATTCTTAGTAAATTCTTGGAAGGGTCCATGGACGCCTCCAAGACCCAAGTAGTGAGCAGATTCACAGGTCTGACCCATATGTCGGTTGTGAGGGACGTGTCGTGTACACGGGTATTAGGCAAAACCAAAAAAATTAGAAAAGAGTCAAAGTGTACGTCTAGGGCTTTCTCCTAGATCTGGTTCTTGCGTAAAGTCTTGGAAGGGTCCATGGACGCCTCCTAGACCCAAGTAGAGAGCTGATTCACAAGTCTAACCCATATGTCGATTGTAAGGGACGTGTTGTGTACCTGGGTATTGGGCAAAACTAGTAAAATTTAGTCAAAGTGTATATCTAGGGCCTTCTCCTAGATCCGGTTGTTGTGTAATGTCTTGGAAGGGTCCATGGACGCCCCTGGACCCAAGTAATGAGCCGATTCACAGGTTTGACCCATATGTCCGTTGTAAGGGACGTGTCCGGTACCCGGGTATTGGGCAAAACTAAAAAAATTAGAAAAGAGTGAAAGTGTATGTCTAGGGCCATCTCCTAGATCCGATTCTTGCGTAAAGTCTTGGAATGGTCCGTGGACGCCTCCTAGACCCAAGTAATGAGCTGATTTACAGGTGTGGCCCATATGTCGGTTGTAAGGGACATGTCGTGTACTCGGGTATTGGGAAAACTAGAAAAATTTGAAAGAGGCAAAGTGTATGTCTAGGCACTTCTCCTAGATCTGGTTCTTGCGTAGAGTCTTGTAAGGGTCCATGGACCCCTCCTGACCTAATTAATGAGCGATTCACATGTTTGACCCATATGTCCGTTGTAAGGGACGTGTTGTGTACCCTTGTTTTGAGATGTTGATCCATATGTCTGTTGCCTACGTCATCGTATAATATCGAGTCAGTATTTAGGAGCGAAATGTCGAAGTTTATGTGTATTTAGGGACAAGTTCGCTGGAAATGGTAGTGTTGTAGTCAAGTTCGACCGAACTTGACTAAGCAAGTTCGCCCGAATTTGCACTCCCACCAGCGAACTTGTGTTAGTATAAATATGAGCTTTGATGTTTCATTTGAAACTTCAGAGATTTTGTCACGATAGAGGCGAAGCTCTGTCAAAGTTTTTACAGGATCTATAACGTTGAATATTAATGAAACGGTGATCAAATAGAAACAAATGAGTGTATCCAATGTCGCCTAAAAACGGATTCCGCACGTTTACCTTAGGTTTGTCAGATTAGTGCCCGAACGATCCGTATATCGGACCTACAAGTGGTACAGAGCAGGATTGGCCTAATTTGAAGACATTGGACTGAAATCATCTTATCTTCTACTCATTTCTTTCATTTTTAACTTTTCATGGACGATTCATGGATAAAATGGACTGATTTTCAAGTATAATACGTAAAATCCATAATAGATAAACCCTTGAAAAGATCAGAGCTTAAAACAAACGAATTCATGCCAAAAAATTGAAAAAAACCATGTTTGAAAACACATGTTCGCTCGAACTTAACATCAAGTTCGCTCGAACTTGACTGAAAAATTCACATTTTTCATAAAGTTCGCCCGAACTTGATTGATTTTTCAAGGTTTTAGGTTAAATTCGCTCGAACTTGCTTACTTTTCAATCAAATTTTATCAAGTTCGCCCGAACTTGATTAAAATTTGTTTAAAATCTAGTACAAGTTCGCCCGAACTTGCTTGTTTCTCTTCAAACTTATACAAGTTCGCCCGAACTTGCTTGTTTCTCTTGAAACTTATACAAGTTCGCCCGAACTTGTTAAATAGCTGAATTTCACACGCTGTTCCAAGGCATGAAAATCCCGAAAAAATGTCTCGGACATTATATATCGTTAGATTCGTATTGACGAGACGACTTTAAAGCTCTAATTTGGTAAAAAAAGTTTTCCGAAAAATTTTAAACGTTTTTAGCAAACGATACGTTGATATTGTTTGGTTAAAAAGTCAAATTTTTCTAAAAATTGTTTGTTTGCTAATCATTTTTCAAGTGCTTTGAACGACAATTAGTTTGGAAAACGAAATGGAGTCCATGAAGCCTCCTATGTTGATGAATATAGATGAATATGATGTTGGAAAGGAAAATTTGAGAGCTGGGTCAAAGTTATACATTTCCTAGTTGGGTCATGATTGAGATAGGTTATGTATTCCTAGAGATGAAAATCAGCAAATTCTGGAGAAGTGCAAATATTCTACTCAACAAAAAGATGATTATTTTGTTGAAAAGAAAATGATTAATCTGATACAACAGTCGGTGAAAGGAAATATCTTGAATCTGTTACCAAAATGTGATACGGCACAAAAGCTATGGAATGCTCTACGTGCTAAATATCTGGAGCGTGCTGAGATGATTAAAAGCAAGAAGGTAAATCAGAGGTAAAAATTGTTGATAAAGAAGTGGTAAAGGTACAAATTGTGGAGGTCGAAAAACCTTGCACAAAGTGTACTGAATCTGTGTGCTTAAATTGTCAAAAATTCAAATCTATTAATGTGAAAGATTTGGATGTTTGTCATTAGAAAATAAAAAATTAAAAGAAAATGAAAAGAATTTTGAAAATCAAATAAAAATTTTAGAAAATAAAAAATTACAAAATGTGAAATACTTTCAAAATAATATAAAAATTTTAGAAAATGATAAATCTGTTTTGAATAAAAATGTTATTGAAAAATAAAATATAATAAGCTCGCATCTTGAAAACATTAGAAAACTTGAACAAGATGTTGAGATTGCAAAAAATAAAATTGATGATTAGAAAAACAATTGAAAGGTTTTGTGACTTCATCTGTAATGTTAGATCAGATATGTCCTAAACCGTTCAATAAGAATAAAAAGGAAATTCCAAAAGTGACAAGTCACAAATTATGACGATGTCATAATTAAGGATTGTGATGATAATACGATGATGAAAATGATAAAAAAGAAATAATTTTGAAACGAAAAGAAAAATTTCAAGAAACTGTTCTACAATCTGCTTAAAAAGGTGAATGCTCATCGCAAAAATTTTCTAAGTAGAATGGAGAACAAAAACAACATGAAAAACAAAATTCAAAAAATTTTCAAAACAAAAATAAAAGCTCATCGGTACGGTCATCCAATCATTATAAAAACTCACAAAAATTTGAGAATAAGTGGTGCAGGTCGGATTACAGTGCTTCAAAGTCAAATCAATTTTATAGAAGAAGCAGGAAAGATGACTACTACATGTCAAATTAATGTGCTGATTTGGGTGTTTGGTCTGAATGGATAGATTGGTACGATAACAGAGTGTGTTACAACTGTGGATTTGGTGGACACATTGTTGTTAACTGCCTGAAAAAGAGATTTGATACGAGAAGATGCTATAAATGTCAAATCAAAGGTCATATTTCCAGGGATTGTCCGACTAATCTGAAAAGAAGATCGGTTAAATCTCAGGGGGAGAAAAGACTAGAGGAGAAGAAAAGAGAGAAGAAAAATGGGAAAACTGTAGAGAAGCCTAAAGAACAAAAAGTCAAGTTATCACAAGGGCAAAACGACAAATTGAGGAAAAAGAGAAAAAATTAGAGAGTATTTGGAAAAGATTTTGTTCTCGGATACGTCTAAAATCAGATAAAGTTCTAATGAATCATTTTACTCACAGCCAAGTAAAACGAATTCATCAGATACAAATCTGAGGAAAAAGAGAGAGCAGTGGAGAAAAATTTGATAATTCAAACAGTTAAAAATCAAAGAAAGTAAAATTTTCAAATAAAGTTTCTCATCAAACTGTTTGAATATCAAAAAGAGGGTGAATGTTTGTTTACTTCAGATCTTAATGATTTTGGTAAACCTAAATCCAGAATGGATTGGGTTCCTATTCAAAACTGATTGAAGTTTGTTTGAATGTGCAGGATAACCAAGCTTCAAGCCAAACGTCATTTGAGAAGCAGTGGTTGTTCATGAAGAGAGACAAGAGACAGGAGTGATATTCCACACAAACAAAATGGTAGTCTCGAGTTCACATTCGTAAAAAGTTGTTAAATGGTTAAAATGGGAGATTCTTATTTTCGATTTTAATAAGATGTTTTCAATTTTAGGGGAGAAAAAAATTTAAAAATTGTAAAAAATTCTTGTAAAATTGAAAAACGTCGTTTCAAAATCATTTTAAATAGATAAAATGATTGAAAAAGCCAAAAACAATAGAAAATCTTGAAATATAAAAAACATTGAAAAATGAAAAATGAGATTACTTGTGCGCAAAAAGGAAATGATAGTACATCAATGGACTATCACAGTACGCTAAATATTTGTAAAGTTTAAAAAGTTATAAACAAGTCTTACTGTGGATGTGTCGATAGGCTTTACAGTTTGGTAAATTGTTTCAGGGATATAAACTAAATTTTACAACTACTTAAACTTGTGGATTAACATATCTTAGATATATGGACTTAGTACTCTAAATTTCGTTTGAGAGATTGCCTGATTCTGAGATACGAGGTCTTTATAGATAGTTGATTTCTAGGGTACTATACAAGTTCTTCTGATTTTGCGGAAGCAATAGCCTAGAACTTCTATAATACTTTTGCAATAAACCCCTAAACTGCATGCAATCTTGAAAAGTATCGAAAGATCTAATCATTTGCAGTGCTGAAAAGATTCCTTAAATGGAACACACCTTAAAATCGAGCCTTCATCTCTTTGTCTGTACGGTAGTACTAACCTGAGCTCTCAAGGCATCACATTACCCTGATACAGATATCAATTACGCTATATTCACATGTAAGATGAAATCTAGGGAATTTTGATACGGGAGTATATTCAAGAAGTGAGAACCACAGATAAGTCAAGTTTCGTAATTCTTACCCTAATATATCTTGGAAACAATTGAGAAATGTGTTAAAGTTTAGGTGGATAAACATATCGACAATCTAGGTAACAAGTTTAAAACTTAAAGTCATTAAAAGGTCAATGGTACTGGTGGTATGTCTCAAAAACTGATATGATCCTCTAGCACGTTTTCTCACAAAAATATAAACTGTAAATATTACATTTTAATTTGTTTACATTTTTGCATTCAATATTAAATATCCAAAAAGATTTTCTTTCAAAATCTTCCATGGTAACCTAATAATGTTGAATGTAAGCCGGACCAACGAGACTGTTAAGAAACTGTTTGTGTGTGGATACGTGTGATTGTGCTTAATCGTCAAATCTTAGAGATTCAGAGCATCATTTGAGGGGGAGCTAGATAAACATGTTGATTAAAGATACCAGAAAGCTCAAAGCAAGGGGGAGCTGGATGTTAAATTATTCAAGATATAAAGATCAAGAGAACATTAAAGACTTAGGAACTTAATTGAAGAATGATGACTACGACAACATCCAAGGGGGAGTCTGTTGATGCATATGTCTGTTGCCTACGTCATCGTATAATATCAAGTCAGTATTTAGGAGCGAAATGTCAAAGTTTATGTATATTTAGGGACAAGTTCGCTTGAAATGGTAGTGTTGTAGTCAAGTTCGGCCGAACGACTAAGCTTGCACTCCCCACCAGCGAACTTGTGTTAGTATAAACAGGAGCTTTGATGTTTCATTTGAAACTTCAGAGATTTTGTCACGACAGAGGCGAAGCTCTGTTAAAGTGTTTCCAGGATCTGTAACGTTGAATATTATTGAAACGGTGATTAAATAGAAACAAATGAGTGTATCCAATGTCACCTAAGCAAACAGATTCCGCACGTTTACCTTAGGTTTGTCAGATTAGTGCCCGAACGATCCATATATCGGACCTACAGAGCAAAACTAAAAAATTGAAAAAGTTAAAGTGTATGTCTAGGGCCTTCTTCTATATCCAGTTCTTGCGTAGAGTCTTGGAAGGGACCATGGACGCCTTCTAGACCCAAGTAATGAGCCGATTCACAGGACTGTGCCATATGTCAGTTGTATGGGACGTGTCGGGTACCCGGGTATTGGGCAAATGTAGAAAAAATAGAAAAGAGTGAAAGTGTATGTCTAGGGCGTTCTCCTACATCTGGTTCTTGCGTAAAGTCTTGGAAGGGTCGATGGACACCTCCTAGACCCAAGCAATGAGATGATTCACAGGTCTGACCCATATGTCGGTTGTAAGAGATGTGTCGTGTACCCGGGTATTGGGAAAAACTTAAATATTTGAAAAGAGTCAAAGTGTACGTCTATGGCCTTCTTCCAGATCCGGTTCTTGTGTAGAGTCTTGGAAGGGTCCATGGACGCTTCCTGGACCCAAGTAATGAGCCGATTCACAGGTCTGACCCATATGTCCGTTGTAAGACACGTGTTGTGTACCCGGGTGGGCAAAACTAAAATATTAGAAAAGATGAAACTGTATGTCTAGGGCGTTCTCCTAGATCCGGTTCTTGCATAAAGTCTTGGAATGGTCCATGGACGCCTCCTAGACCCAAGTAATGAGGCGATTCACAGGTCTGACCCAGTCCGTTGTAAGGGACGTGTTGTCTACCCGTGTATCGGGCAAAACTAGAAAAAATAGAAAAAAAGTCAAAGTGTATGTTGGGATTGAACCTTGCAAAAAGGAACAGATGATATAAAGCCAAAATCACATCAGATGTTTGGTCTTGATAACAGAGTTTACAAGCTCTGTTAAATAAACTCTGCCTTACCTAAGCTCTTCCTTCTATCATCTGCTAGCACTAAACGACAAAGATCAAAGGTTTGCCAGAAGACACAAGCAGATGATAGAGATCAGTGTTTAGCTATAATAGTATTATATTCAATGTAACAGTGCTTGGCACTGATCAGAGTTTAGGTAGAGCAGTCCTTAGAGTTAGTTTTATTTGTTACATGTCACTATCAACCCTGACGTCATCAAAGATGCTCAGAGTTTAGAAGTGTTAGTATAAATAGTCGATCAATTGTACTGTTTCATTATCTATCTAAAAGATCATTCACCTATTATCTTCTCTACATTTCTGTACTATCATCGTTCTTATTGGGCTAAGGGGAGTTTTTGATTCACTTGCAAAAACTATAAGTTTGAAAGCATAATGATCAAAACAAACGACTAGTAGTTGTGATAAAAGTTTTCCATATATTTCTGCTGCATTTTACTTTGATTTCTATGTTCACTTTCCATTTTTGAAACAAAAATCACAACTAATTCAAACTTAGATCCTAAAAGTTGGTATCAGAGCTTGGTCAATTAAAATTTGATTTAACTATCAATTTGATTTGAAAGATCAACTTTCCCTGCTAATTCGTTTGATAGTTTGTGGAAAACAGAGTTTTATTATATTTAAAAGCTTTTAAAACAAAAATCTGTTGAAAACCATCAAAAATGTCTCAAAACACACCTGATTCCAACATTGGTTCGATGTTTAAACCACCGTTGCTGAAAAGAAATGAATATTTCATATGGCAGCGTCGGATGGGACACATTTTAGCTCAACAGAACACCGGTTGTTGGCGATCTGTTGTATTTGGACCTCATATTCCAATGGTTCCAAGTACAGAGGATCCCAATACTCAAGTGCCAAAAAGTCCCGATCTATACTCCGAGCAGGATTACCAGAAATAGAGTTGGATGCTAAGGCATTTAGCATTGTTGCTTCCGCCTTGCCCAATGAAATCTATGCTGGACTGCTCCACTGCAAGAGTGCAAAGGAGTTGTGGGATGCACTAAAAGAGCAATTCGGTTGTACTGAAGAGGTTATCGAAAACAATAGAGAAATTCTGAATCAACAGTATGAAACCTTTTGCACGTCAAAGGTGAGTCGTTAACACAACAGTTCGAACGTTTTAGCTGTCTAATCAGTGAACTCAAACTAGTGAACGTTGTATTCTCAAATTGGACTGTAAGTAGTCGTTTTCTTATATCATTACCAGAAAAATGGGACACTGTAACTTACGTTACACGAACATCTGTTGGTTTTAAAGAGATGTCACTCACACAGCTTCATGGCATACTCCTCACTTATGAGAGAGAGTTAAACCAGAAAAAGAAGCTACAAGAGTCTGGTAAAAAACCGATGATTACACTTTGGGTAACACAGCTCTATTTGGCCAAGAAGAGGGTTCTGGCAGTGGAAAGGATCAAGGTTATGCTCATTTTATTGATATAACTTCTGGAGGAAACTTTAACTCTGATTCTTACTCACCTAACTATGCATTTACAGCAAGTGGGGAAAGCCAAACATTTGACAACCTTTCATTTGAGTTAAATGATTTGCAACACTTTGAACCATCTGATTTGGAAGAGATAGACATTTTGCACCAACTGGCTCTATTAAGTGTTAGAGCTAGTAAATTTTACAAGAGAACAGGTAGGAAATTCCATTGCATGGGGGGTTGAAGGTTGAGTTAGACAAGTCTAAAATCAAGTGCTATAAGTGTAATAGGTTAGGACACTTTGCTAGAGAATGCAGATCTCAAATTTCTGGACCAATTGTAACACATCCTGGCCCTAGACCTCAGCACACACAAAGCACTACCCAATATTCCCAATATACCCCTGCTCATCAAGTTCAAAACACTGCTCATTTTGCACACCCTGCTACCTCTGTTCCAGTGCATTATGTTCAAACCACTGTTCCACAAATTCAATATGTTCAAGCACCACCTCCTCAAGTGCATGTGCAACAAGCATCTCATCAAAGTTGGAGGATGGGGAGAAGTCGAGGTTGTTGGAGGTTTTGAAGGCCAACAAAGAGGCCATTGCATGGAGGTTGTCCGACATTAAGGGCATAAGCCCTTCTTATTGCACTCACCGGATTCATCATGGAGGACGATTTCAAACCGGTGATGCAACCCCAAAGGCGCCTCAATCCAAACATGCAAGAGGTCGTGAAGAAGGAGGTTCTAAAACTCATGGATGCCGGAATGATATATCCTATCTCAGATTCGCCATGGGTTAGTCCCACTCAGGTTGTCCCTAAGAAGGGAGGGATGACTGTTGTCATGAATTACAAGAATGAACTTATCCCTTCTCGTACGGTCACGGGTTGGCCAGTATGCAACGATTACGGAAATTGAATGATGCCACCTGAAAGGACCACTTGCCATTGCCCTTTATCGATAAGATGTTGGAGCGTCTCGAGGGTCAACAATTCTATTGTTTTCTCGACGGTTTTTCTGGTTACTTCCAGATCCCCATCGCACGGAGGATCAGGATAAAACCACCTTCACATTCCCCTATGGCACATACGCGTACCGACGCATGCCATTTGGGCTGTGTAACGCTCCAGCGACCTTTCAGTGGTGCATGGTTGCCATATTCCAGGACATGATTGAGAGTTCCATGGAGGTTTTCATGGACGATTTCTCGGTTTATGGTAACTCGTTTGATGAGTGTTTGAGAAATCTTGAGAGGATGTTAAAGAGGTGTGTTGAGACGAAGTTGATGCTGAATTGGGAGAAGTGTCACTTCATGGTGTCTGAAGGGGTAGTTTTAGGTCACAAGATATCGAGGGATTGGATAGAGGTAGATCGAGCGAAGATAGATACCATTAGTAGGTTGCCTCCACCCACTAGCGTTAAGTCAATTTGAAGTTTTCTTGGTCATGCAGGCTTCTATAGACGCTTCGTTAGAGATTTTTTCTAAGATCACTCGCCCCATGACCTGTCTTTTGGAGAAGGATGTTCCATTCGTCTTTGACGAGGAGTGACTTAAGGCCTTCAATTTTTTGAAGGAGCAGCTTGTGAGTGCACCTATTCTTATCTCGCCAGATTGGAGCTTGCCGTTTGAGCTCATGTGTGATGCGAGTGACTATGCCGTTAGGGCTGGTATTAGGACAAAGAAAGGAAAAGCACTTTCACCCGATTTACTACGCGAGCAAAATGTTAAATGATGCTCAAGTGAACTACACCACCACGTAGAAGGAGCTCTTAGCCGTAGTTTTCGCATTCGATAAGTTCCGTTCGTACCTCGTGCTCTCCAAGACCATTGTTTTCACCGACCACTCCGTGTTGCGTTTTCTCTTTCAAAAGAAAGACGCCAAACCCCGACTTATTCGGTGGATTCTCTTGCTTTCCGAGTTCGACATCGAAATTAGAGATAAGAAGGGATCCGAAAACGTAGCATCTGATCACCTTTCACGTTTAGAGGACCCTAGGAGAGAGGAGGAGATAGGAGATACATTTCCACACGAGTGGATTGAGTTTGTAGAGGCCGAAAATGAAGGATTGCCATGGTTTTGTGATTTGGCGAATTATCTTTCGAGTGGTAATATTGTTAAGGGAATGAACACACAATAAAGAAGGAAGTTCTTTAGTGAGTCGAGGAAGTATGTGTGGGATGATCCGTTTCTCTTTAGGATAGGAGGAGATAGGATTCTTAGGCGATGTGTGTTGAGAGGGGAGGGTTTGAATATCCTTAAACATGTGCATGAAGGTCTAACGGGAGGCCACCATGGTGCGTATGCTACCGCACAAAAAGTGTTCGATTGTGGGTTTTATTGGCTGCACGTGCTTCGTGATGCCGTTGAGTTCGTGAAAACATGTGATGCTTGTCAACGAACCGGCAATATTTCGGCCAAGGATGAGATGCCTCAAAACCCTATCCAAGTGTTGGAGGTTTCCGATGTTTGGGGCATTGATTTCATGGGACCCTTTCCTGTCTTCGAAAGGAAATCGATATATAGTTATGGCAATTGATTACGTTACCAAGTGGGTTGAAGCTCAAGTTCTTCCTACGAATGAGGCCCGAGTAGTGTTGAATTTCCTTAAGAAACTCTTCTCCCGTTTCGGTACACTAAAGGCCCTTTTTAGTGACCGTGGTACTCATTTTTGCAATGCATTGATGGAAAAGTTGCTTGCACGTTACGGAGTCACTCATCGTTTGTCTACCGCTTACCATCCACAGACGAGTGTTCAAGTAGAGAACGCAAATCGCGGTATCAAACGTTTAAAGAATAGAAGAGATTGGTCCGACAAGTTTGAAGATGCATTGTGGGCGTTTAGAACCGCTTACAAAACACCCTTAGGAACCACACCATTCATGATCGTCTATGGAAAAGCTTGTCATATTCCCGTAGAGCTAGAACACCGAGCACTTTGAGCTTTGAAAACCGTTAACCTTGATATGACCGAAGCCGCTAGAAAACGTTTCTTTCAAATCCATGAGCTCGAGGAGCTTAGGGATGCGGCTTATGCTCGATCTTGGGGAATTAAGGAGAAAACGAAAGCCCTACATGATCGTAAGTTGAAGAAGATCAAAGAATTTTGTAAGGGCGATAGAGTGCTTCTCTACAATTCGAGATTGAAGTTGTTTGCGGGGTAGTTGAAGTCGAAGTGGTCGGGACCGTACATGGTTCATTATGTGTTTCCGTTTGGAGCGGTTGAGATTATGGATGAGTCCGATGGCCGGACTTGGAAGGTAAATGGCCATCGTTTGAAGCACTATATTGGAGGAGCGATAGATAAAAATGAGATGGAGGAAAATCCTATCGAAATTCCACCAAAAGCCACCACTTAGTGTTTTTGGGTGAAAACCCAAGTGTACATTTTGTACCGTTTGTATAGAGTCGTTGTTTGATTATTTTATTTCTTTCTAACAGTAGTTTGGTAGATTTTCGGTCTTTGTTTTATGTCGTTGAGCATTTTGCAGGTTTCATCACCGATACGGAACGGGGGAAAGCGCGAGAAAAGAGGTTTCAGGTATGTTTGTTCGACACTTAGAAAAAAATTTAGAGGTTTTGGATGGCTGTGAAAGTGTTTAAATTTTTTCTAAGGCATGAAGGGACACAAATTACGAAACTTTCTGTAAAAAAGGGACCCTCGCGTCACGCCACGACCCGTCACGCTACGCGACGAGGTCAGGTCATAAGTTAATTATTTTGGGACACGCCACCGTACGCGACGCCCCAACCCCTAACCCTCGCGCTACGCGAGGCCCCCATTAATTTGTTCAAAACATTTTCATGACCCTTTTTGCTGCATATCATCTTCCACCTTACCAAACGAAACCCTAGCCGCATTTCACACTAAATTCACCATAACTCGCTCACTTTCCACCAAATTACTCCATTTTTCTTCCCACATCACCACAATCACTTTCCCTACGATACCCACCATCACTTTCACCCAAATTCGCGAAAAATTTTCGTGTTTTTGGCGAGTTCGAGCACCACAAGTCCAAGTCCTAAGTTTTCGTGCTAAATCCGACTCCAAGGTATGTTTTCTGTGATTTTCTTGCTAGTAGGTAACTTCATTTTCCATTTGTAAGTGTCGGTCAGTTGTTTGTTAGTTCTAGGGTTTGGGTGGTTCGTTAAAGTTGTGATCTTTGATGTTTTGCTAACGCTATGAGGTTGTAGTTGGGTTTGTTTGGGATATTTATACATAATGTGGATTGCGGGAGGTTCGGGTTGGTTTGTTAGCGGTAATTTGAGCTTTACGGGCTGTGTTTGGACATTGGGGCCACTAGTTGGATGTTTGTGGGTTATGTTTGGCTAAACTAAAATGTTTTTCGTTAAAAAAATAAGTTGTTGAACTGATTTTGCGAATTCAACTGTTTTTCGAAATGAACTTTTTGCACAAAACGTCACCCTTTTGTTTCCAACTTTCACATAATCACTTGTTTAGCTTCAATGTCGAGATATTTTGGCACTTATGCTTAATTGGGGACAATTAAAGTGCCGGGAGGAGATAGTGTACATTGAGTCTTGATTCGTTTGAGTCATGGAGTCTAGCTAGTTAATGTTTAGAGTAAAGTGTCGGGTTTACTAATATGCATGTACAATGTCACACCCCGACCCGCAGCGGAATAAGAGTCGGGGCATAATTGGGTTATCACCAAAGCTCATGATATTTACTAATATGTTTCATATTTATTAAAGTCAAAATTACATTCTCAATAATCCAAACATGTCCATACAAATACAAAGAAAAATAACCAACTAAACAATCCAAGCTCTAAATCAGTTTATTCTTCTAGGCCAATCCTATGTGTTTCTTGCTGCAGCTGGTTCACCTGTATCATGTGTAAAAATGGGGTATTTTTTGGTCAACATAAGTTGGCGAGTGAACCTTGTTAGATAAACATTTATTATTGATTTTCTTGTTATTTTATCAAGGAAAAATTGTGCAATAATCATAAGTGAGCAAATGTACATAATCAAACATAGCAATAACAACCACAAAACTATAACATACAATAAACAAAACCAACAGCATACAATAACATATCAACTTGCATAAATATATAACATGAATGAAACTGTGCGATCAAGGCTCAATCAAACGGAGCCGATCGTATTGCATGTACTGAAAATGATAAATGTCTGTGCGATCAAGGCTCAATCAAACGGAGCCGATCGTATGTTGGCACGCCAGGTTCACGCTCATAATGTAATCGGGGAACATGCTCAACGCTCATAATGTAATGGGGAGCGGCGGCCTATGAAATTGCATGTACTGAAAATAATAAATTAAATCTAAACAATAACCACACAAACAGTTGAAACAAGCTGAATACATATTTGTTCATGATATGATGTATGCACAATGATTTAAATATAATAAATGGCAAGACACATGATACACCCAAAAAACGTGATTAAAACGGGGAATTTGTAAAGATTCACTCACATTGGGTGCGTTTGGTGATGAGATGCGCACGAGTTGGAAGGATTGAACAACGAGAATTAACTAACCTAAATAATAACGGAAAATATAGTAAATGAGTGGATTTTATTGATAATTTTAATAGGATTTTTAGATATATTTTTGTGAGTTTAAGGCTATTTCCTATCTTTAAAAACATTATTTTTAAGTATTTTTAATTGATTTTTAAATTAAATTAAATAAATAAAAAATATAAAAATATGTTGACTTTTACGTTGACCGTTGACTATTGACTTTGACTTGTTGACCGGTTTTATTGTGTAAATGCATGCGCCGGGCAGGACTCAAACCCGAGACCTCTCGTTCGCGTGCACGCAGCTCTACCAACTGAGCTACGTGTCTAGCCTGAAATAATTCTGTTTTTAATTATATTTATATACTTACTCAGTTTATTCAAAATTCTTTTATTTTCAAAAATGTTTTAAATCATCGAACCGGTGCCGTTAACAGGTCTCGAACCCGGGACCTGTGCTTTAACGTTACACACAGTCCAGACCGCTGGACTGTGTGTCTAACTTGGTTAATATATAGATTTTTATTATACTTAACATCTAATGTAAGTTCATCCGGTTCAGTTAGAAAAAATAACATTTTAATTACAGAGGGTGTGTGTATGTATCAAGGATTGAACTCGCGGCGTGTGATATGTATGTGCACACAGTCCATCGCTGGACTGTGTGTCTAACCCGAGATAATATCCAGATTTTATTAAACTTATAATGAAACTATCATCGTCTTCTTCGTTACAAAATTACAGTCTGCGATTACACTATTGTATCTTGTTTAATTCGATTGACAAACATTCAACAGACTAATATGAAATGGCAGAGACGATATTTAGAAGTAAACATACCGGGGAACGATTTATCTCAGAATTCCGGCAAGTCGTCGACTCTGTTTTTACGGATTTAGACTGAACGAATAAATTAACAGTTTTGATTAGTTAAATGAGGAATTGAAGTATTAAGCAAGAGTTATCAGGAGGTTTGATTGTCTATACCGTTTTACAGCTGAAGATAAGGATTTTCAGAAGTTTTCCGGCGAGCGGGAATTATCCAATAACGACGTCTGAAATTGATTCCGATTGAAGGGTTTGAGTTAGCAATAGCTTAGCAATTGATAGACAACGAAAGAATTGCGAGACTTACTGATTTGATGGAAAACACGGTTTACCGGCGAAGATCCGGCGAGTCCAAATAGCTTCTCCGGCGAACTGAAAGTTATGCGAAAATGCAATTGAAGGTTTGTAGAATGTTTCTGAGTCGCGAGAGGGGTCTTTGATTGAAGTAATTCAGACCATGAAAGTTTTCGGTTATTAAAACCGATCCACTCTCGAATTCAAGTCCATTCAAAGCTCAATTGATTGGAGATGTCGGTGTAGCGGTTATAATCGGTAAAGCACGAGTAATCAAACGTCTTTGGACGTTTGGAGACCGATTTCGGTTACAGTTGGCGTAACCGGTTGATTTATGGTAGTCCATAAAATTTAATTGTTTCCTAACATTTACAGAAAACAACAAGTGGCGGAGTGGTTATATGTGTGGGTGATAAGGCTTTGAGTTTAAACCCGGCTGACCCGGGTTCGAGTCCCGGCATCAGCACTTTATTTTTATTTCAATATTTTTAATAGATTTTCAATTATAAATTTTATATTCTAATATACTTATTAATTATGTATCGCTTAAAATTAATTTGAGCATTAAATATGCAACGAAATTTTTAACTGGTTGTTCAGTTAATAAACGAAGCGGGTTTGGTAAATCCGGTTTTTGACGGATGTTACATACAAGTTCACGACATCTTGCCCGTACTCAATCTCCATTCGGGCAAGTTTGTTTTTACTTACGCTTTTGTAAATGGTAACCCATGTTTTTCTTCAACTTTATTTTCGGTTTCAGTGGCGAATGTAATGCTATACGGCTGTTTCCAAATTCTCTAAAAAAATAAAATAAAATAAATAAAAATAGAAAACCCGAAAATACCAAAAATAGTTTGTGTTCGCTTGATTCATATCGCTTAAATCTTTCTTTCGTGTTTGCAGGAACATGTCAGGTGAAGGTTCGTCCAGTAACCCAATGAGAAGGAGACGCCTGGCTCCTCGTCCACAAGGCGATCCGGCCTTACAACAGAGACTTCCGGATTCAAAAAAAAGGAAGATCAGATATCAGGATCGAGATCAGACAGCTTATGCTCGACCTAAAAGGATCGTCGATCACCCAATCTTGGATTTTGAGGAAGACAGTGAGGAGAGGGAAAAGCTGGTGAAGTATTTGAAACAAATCTTTTAGAACACCGCACGGTCGATTGGGTATGGTTACAAACCATGGGAGCTCGTGAATGGGTAGAGAGTTTGCTTCGGCTGAGGCTGATTGAGGCATTGGATTGCCGTTGGCCACAATATACAGAGCTGATGATCGAGTTTCATTGTACCTTTTATCACAAGGAGGGTACATTTGCTGAGAAAAATGCATGTGTCGTTTTCGTTGGACAGAAATGTGTATGAGATGAGTATTGCTGAGTTTGGAGTAGCTTTGGGTTTCTATTCTGAGCAGGAAGTGCAGACAAATGAGTTTTTTAATGGGTTGAGAGGTGTATACAATCATCCGCGAGACAATTGTTCGGGTCCGAGTGAGTTGGTTAGTTTCTGGGAGACGATTGCTACCGTACCGTTCGCCAGTACGAGCCTTACCACTTCGGTCTGTTATCTGGTCTATAGGTATATTCTTAAGGTATAGGCAACTACGATTGTGGCAAGAAGGTCGGGTGAGAACAAGGCTAATTGGTTAGACATCTTTGCCTTGATGTGTATGGTTGAGAATCGGAATTGGAATTTGGCGAGTTTCTTCACCTGGTCTTGTAATAGGACTCACAGAGGAGGAAACCGGGAAGCATTGGATCTTGGGTCGTATATTGCTAGGTTAGCGACTAATTTGGGTGCTTTCACGAAATATAAGTTGGAGCATATGAGAGAGAATGTTCCAACGAGTTACTGGAGTGTTGGGGATCTATAGTTAGTGGGTATTTTAACATATTCGGATTCGTCGGAATGGATGTTCAGGCCGGGTGCACAGGTTCAGCCACCAACAGGTACTGAGACGGCTGATGTCTTACAGGGTGCTATTCCGACACGCCAGCAGAGACCTAGGCAGAGGCATGAGATCCCAGCTTAGCAGCATCCACTTCGCCAGCCCCGGCAGCCACGACCCGATCCATTCACTCATGAAGCTGTTTATGAGTTGAACCAGCAGCGTTTTGATCAGCTAGAGGATAGGATGAGAGTTGATCATCAGTGGACGATGCAGAGCCACCACCGCCAGGATGACATGCTGAGATATATGATGTCCGGTATGAATTTGAATGTGCCTCCACCTTTTTCCGGATTACTTCCACCGCCAGTTTATGGTGGTGAGCAGCAGAACCCGTATGTCTATGGACAGTATCCGGGTTATGATCAGTGGGGGGGGGACATAGTGGTTATGGTTATGGTGGTCAGTATGGATGGCAGTAGGCAGGAGGATCAGGTGTGCAGCAGATGGATGAGGAGGAAGATGACGAGTGATGGAGTATGGATTGAAGCGGCATATATCCTTTTTTGTTTATTTTATTTTATGCCGTTTTAATAGTTCGATTGGGTTGTACTAGTAAGACAATATGGTTGTTTATCTTTTGAACTTTGGATGGTTGTATTTCGGATATTTGGTAGCAGTTTGCTTGGTATGGTATGCTTGATTTAGGTTGATGATTGGAGCCGCTTTCCGTTCGTGTGAGAGGGAGTTTGGTATTGTTTGTTGAGCACGTTCGGTATTGGAGGGCATATGTGGAATTGACTGGCACGTTGACAGTCTCACATTTTTCGAGCTAAGTCTTTTTCATTGTAGAGTTTTGTATTTTTATTTTCTTTTAGTTTTTGAATTTGTAGGTAGTTTTTAGTTTTGAATTGTTGAGTCTTGTTCAACTCTTGCATTAGGGACAATGCAAATCTCGAATGTGGGGATGGGACATTAGAGTCGTAGTATAGCTCCTTTTTATTTAAAAAAAATCAGAAAATGTCTTTTGAATTTGAGTTTGCAAAATAAAAACAAAAAATGATAGAAAAGATAGGTTTTTATTCGGGTTCAAATAATAATTATAAGAGAAAAAATAGTCGAGCTTGTGTCTAGTTTGGGATATGTGAATAGGCCCGGTTTGGTTCTAGGTTTCTTTGATCCTAATATACCTTAATTGTCGATTTGCTAGTGGGTAGTCATCTAGGAAAAATGGGAAATTGAAACCGTCAATAATAGTATAAGGAATGCCGTTATAAGCGAAAATTGTTAGAATTTTTAATCATGAGAAAATAGAATAACAAAAAGAGCATAAATTAAGCTAGAAACTAAGAAAAGTAGCGCAGGCCTACGTAATCTTCGTTGGGGATAGTGACTCTGACTTAGAATGCCTCTAGGATGTGTCGAAATCAAAAATTGCAAAAAAATTACCGACGCTCACGTTGTCGCTCTCGGGGATGGTGAGTCGGGTTGAGACAGCCTCTGGGTTAGGTAAAGCAACGTCTACGCTCAAGAAAAGAAAAAAAAAGAAAAAAAAAGAAAAAGAAAAGTTTGTTTTAAATTCTTTTAATTTTGGTATAAAACGGTTAGGAATTGGTCCAGTGATGGTTCTTTTTGTTCTATAAGCTTGACGCGGGATTAGATGGACTGTGGCTTCTAGTGTGAGACCCTAGGTAGATTGACAGCACTTGAACTAAACTTGCATGATAAGGGCTTGGAACCGGGTTTGGGTTTAAAGGGACAAATATATTTGCAATCGTGGCTAACACAAGTTTTGACTTTAATAAATATAAATAGTTTTTTTGACCCGATTATTTACTTATCTCTGATTCCGTTTGCATATATGTTTTTCAGGGATGAAAAAGTCTCAAGTGCGGGGATGTTTGATGTACTGCAAAGTATATATGTTTATAGTGTATATTTTGGTTAGTTTTTAGGTAGTTTGAGTCTAGTTTAGGTTAGAATTTCGATACTGACGTTAAGCTGTGATTTCAGGTCCCGTTGCTTAAGGTGATGAAAAATGAGTTAAAACGAGCAGTTTAGAGAAAAAACGGGATTCGTACGCGAGTCGGAGAGCTGAAGGAATAAAGAAAAAGCTGAAACTGCAGATAGGAGGCACCACCGTACGCGACGCCCTAATACTATACCCGTCGCGTAGCGCGACAGGGTCCAATACGCAGAAAAGGTTGTTTTGTTAGGTTTTGATGAGATGTTTTCAGATATAAATACAAACTAAGTTGCCACTGGAAAAGGGTGACGAATTTGTGAAGTCCAAAAGCTTAGTTTGGAGGTTGAAGTGCCGCGTTTGAAGAATTTGGATCGCGGGAATCATTCATTCGAGTTCGGTTTGAAGATTGAAGACTTGCATGGGTTTTGAGTTCCTTGTTTGTTTGATTTATCTCTTTCCGAAACTTGTAACCATGAATTCTTGTTTGAATAACTTTGTGTTGCTTTCATTGATTAACCATGAATTCCCGTTTTAGAAGAACAAAATGTTGAATCTCAACCTCCTGCTACTGAGCCCACTGCTCGGCTAAACGCTTAAACTACCTAGACTATGATTAATGGTTTTGATAAAGTTTGAACCTTTTTAGTTAATCGCATGTATTTTATGGATTAACTGTGTTTTGTAAGAAGTTTGGTTGATTGATTTGGTGTGTATGCATACTTTTATTTGGTTTATTATTATATATTGCTTCGTGTGAATCTAGGTGGTTGTCTGCTACGGAATAGGTTCATGCTAGATCTTTTGACCTTGTGTCTTCGACCTTTAGGGTGAATTGGCCAATACATTGCTGCTACAAGTTGCACTGCTCAACTTTTGTGGCTTCAGAACCAACTGCTGGATTTTTGTGTAACTGCTTTAAAGACTCCTCTCAAGATAGATAGTCAAGCAGCTGAAAACATCATTAAAAATCCTGTCTCACACTCCACAACAAAGCACATTGACATCAGACATCACTTTGTGAGAGATTGCTATGAAAAAGGTTTCATTTCTTTACAACATGTCCATACTAAAGATCAACTAGCAGATGTTCTAACCAAAGCATTAGACACATCTACTTTTGAAAGTTTGATCTCTAGAATTGGAATGCTAAACATGGATTTAAAACAAATTTTTGTGTTCCATGTGTAAATAGCAATAAAATGTTTTCAGAAAATCAAAATCCTTAAAAATAGCCAAAATTGAAGTTTTCAATAAATCTCAAAAGTCTGTTATATCCACTATTCCTTCAAAACACTGATAGGCTTGGAAAATCTATCCACTGGATAAAGTGTATCCTCTGATTGGTCAAACCACTGCGTTGACCTTATCCATTGATAGTGTAAAACCAAAACATTGCTTTCCATCCACTGTTGACACACAACAGTGTTTACCATAACAACTGTCTTCCATACACTATCAGAGGATACACGTGGACATGATAGCCGTCAGATTTTTGCCACGTCATTATCACTTTTTCCCTTTATAAAACCCTGTTTTATCCCAAACAGAGTTTTATATCTCTGCCGTATCGAAATCAAAATCTCAAAAGTGGTTTCTCTCAAATGTTCTCCATTTTCACAACTGTTTTCATCGTCTTCAATCATGGTGATCCTAAATTTCAAAACCCCACACAACTATGTTGCAATATTTGAAGAAACAAACTCAAATACGCAATATCATTCCATGATTAAAGCATTAAAAGAGTCGTAATACAAAGAGCTCATGCAAATTACTACTCCCATTTACCGAACATCTTTAAGGGAGTTCTGGGCAAACTCCAAGGTTCATTACACAGACAAGGTGGCCTATCTTATTGTTACCACGGTGGGAAAAAATTTGTTGGAAGTAAAACCTGCTTCGATTTCAGAGGCTTTTGGGTTAAATGACCTAAATCATGCCACTACCTTCCCAATCGCAGATTTACAACATGAGTTCATCGAAAGAGGGTATGTTGGTCACCTGAAAGGTAAGACTATCTATAAACCTCAATTTCCTGCTGAAATGAAATTTTTCTTCCATATTTTGTTAACCTGCATGTCTGCCAAGTCAACGGCTTTTAATGAGATACCCTTGAACATGCAATACTTGGGTTATGCTATTTTAACAAAATCTGATTTTAACTTTTCCCAAGTATTGTTCAATGACTTGGTGACAAATTTTGAAAACATTAAAAAGGATCGCGCCCCTTTTCTAATGCATCCAAGATTTCTAGGTGTTTATCTTCAAAAGAAGATTGGTGACGCTGTTTAACAAGGGGCTGTGACAACCCATATGTCGGTTGTATGTGACTTGTCGTGTACCCGGGTATTGGGCAAAACTAGAAAAAATTGAAAAGAGTCAAAGTGTGTGTCTAGGGTCATCTCCTAGACCCGGTTCTTATGTAGAGTCTTGGAATGGTCCATGGACGCCTGCTAGAACCAAGTAATGAGCCGATTCACAGGTCTAACCCATATGTCAGTTGTATGGGACCTGTCGTGTACCCGGGTATTGGGCAAAACTAGAAAAATTTTAAAAGAGTTAAAGTGTATGACTAGGGCCTTCCCCTAAATCTGATTCTTGCGTAAAGTCTTGGAAGGGTTCATGAACGCCTCCTAGACATAAGTAATGAGACGATTCACAGGTCTAACCTATATGTTGGTTGTAAGAGACGTGTCGTGTACCCGGGTATTGGGAAAAACTAGAAAAAATTGAAATGAGTTAAAGTGTATGTCTAGGGCCTTCTCCTAAATTCGGTTCTTGTGTAAAGTCTTGGAAGAGTCCGTGAACGCATCCTAGACATAAGTAATGAGACGATTCACAGGTCTGACCTATATGTCGGTTGTAAGGGACGTGTCGTGTTCCCAGGTATTGGGAAAAACTAGAAAATTTTCTAAAAGAGTTAAAGTGTATGTCTAGGGACTTCTCCTAGATCTGGTTCCTGCGAAAAGTTTTGGAAGGGTCGATGGACGCCTCCTAGACCCATGTAATGAGACGATTCAAAGGTCTGACTCATATGTCGGTTGTAAGGGACGTGTCGTGTACCCGAGTATTGGGGAAAAATAGAAAAAATTGAAAAGAGTTAAAGTGTATCTCTATGGCCTTCTCCTTTGCGTAGAGTCTTGGAATGGTCCATGGACGCCAGCTAGAACCAAGTAATGAGCTGATTCACAGGTCTAACCCATATGTCGGTTGTATGGGACGTGTCGTGTACCCGTGTATTGGACAAAACTAGAAAATTTTGAAAAGAGTCAGATTGTATGTCTAGGGCCTTCTCCTAGATTCGGTTCTTGGAAGGGTCAATGGACGCCTCCTAGACACAAGTAATGAGACGATTCACAGGTCTAACCCATATGTCCGTTGTAAGACACGTGTCGTTTACCCGTGTGGCCAAAACTAAAATATTAGAAAAGTGTGAAAGTGTATGTATAGGGCCTTCTCCTAGATCCGTTTCTTGCGTAGAGTCTTGGAATGGTCCAGGGACGCCTGCTTGAACCAAGTAATGAGCCGATTCACAGGTCTAACCCATATGTCGGTTGTATGAGATGTGTCGTGTGTATTGGGCAAAACTAGAAAAAATTGAAAAGAGTCAAAGTGTGTGTCTAGGGTCATCTCCTAGACCCGGTTCTTATGTAGAGTCTTGGAATGGTCCATGGACGCCTGCTAGAACCAAGTAATCAGCCGATTCACAGGTCTAACCCATATGTCAGTTGTATCGGACCAGTCGTGTACCCGGGTATTGGGCAAAACTAAAAAAATTTGAAAATAGTTAAAGTGTATGTCTAGGGCCTTCCCCTAAATCCGATTCTTGCGTAAAGTCTTGGAAGGGTTCATGAACGCCTCCTAGACACAAGTAATGAGACGATTCACTGGTCTGACCTATATGTCGGTTGTAAGGGACGTGTCGTGTACCCGGGTATTGGGAAAAACTAGAAAAAAATGAAAAGAGTTAAAGCGTAATTCTAGGGCCTTATCCTAAATTTGGTTCTTGTGTAAAGTCTTGGAAGAGTCCGTGAACACATCCTAGACACAAGTAATGAGACGATTCACAGGTCTGACCTATATGTCGGTTGTAAGGGACGTGTCGTGTACCCGGGTATTGGGAAAAACTAGAAAACTTTTGAAAAGAGTTAAAGTGTATGTCTAGGGACTTCTCCTAGATCTGGTTCTTGCGAAAAGTTTTGGAAGGGTCGATGGACGCCTCCTAGACCCATGTAATGAGACGATTCACAGATCAGACTCATATGTCGGTTGTAAGGGACGTGTCGTGTACCCGAGTATTGGGGAAAATAGAAAAAATTGAAAAGAGTCAAAGTGTATCTCTATGGCCTTCTCCTAAATCCGGTTCTTGCGTAGAGTCTTGGAATGGTCCATGGACACCTGCTTGAACCAAGTAATGAGCCGATTCACAGGTCTAACCCATATGTCGGTTTTATGGGACGTGTCGTGTACCCGTGTATTGGACAAAACTAGAAAATTTAGAAAAGAATCAAATTGTATGTCTAGGGCCTTCTCCTAGATCCAGTTCTTGCGTAAAGTCTTGAAACGGTCTACGAACGCCTCCTAGACATAAGTAATGAGACGATTCATAGGTCTAACCCATATGTCGGTTGTATGGGACGTGTCGTGTACCCGGGTATTGGGCAAAACTAGAAAATTTTGAAAAAAGTCAAAGTGTATGTCTAGGACCTTCTCCTAGATCTGGTTCTTGGGTAGAGTCTTGGAATGGTCCATGGACGCCTCCTAGGACCAAGTAATGAGCCGATTCACAGGTCTAACCCATATGTCGGTTGTAAGGGACGTGTCGTGTACCCGGGTATTGGAAAAACAAGAAAATTTGAAAAGAGTTAAAGTGTATGTCTAGGGCATTATTCTAAATCCGGTTCTTGCGTAAAGTCTTGGAAGGGTCCATGAACGCCTCCTAGACACAAGTAATGAGACGATTCACAGGTCTGACCTATATGTCGGTTGTAAGGGACGTGTCGTGTACCCGGGTATTGGGCAAAACTAGAAAAATTTGAAAAGAGTTAAAGTGTATGTCTAGGGCCTTCTCCTAAATCCGGTTCTTGCGTAAAGTCTTGGAACGGTCCATGAATGCATTCTAGACACAAGTAATGAGACGCTTCACAGGTCTGACCTATATCTCGGTTGTAAGGGACGTGTCATTTGCCCAGGTATTGGGAAAAACTAGAAAATTTTGAAAAGAGTCAAAGTGTATGTTTAGGGCCTTCTCCTAGATCCAGTTCTTGCGTAAAGTCGTGGAAGGGTCTATGGACGCCTCCTGGACCCAAGTAATGAGCCCATTCACAGGTCTGACCCATATGTCGATTATAAGGGACGTGTCATGTACCCGAGTATTGGGGAAAAATAGAAAAATTTGAAAAGAGTCAAAGTGTATGTCCATGGACGCCTCCTAGACACACGTAGTGAGACGATTCACAGGTCTGACCTATATGTCGGTTGTAAGGGACGTGTCGTGTACCCGAGTATTGGGAAAAACTAGAAAAATTTGAAAAGAGTCAAAGTGTATCACGTTTAGGGCCTTCTCCTAGATCCAGTTCTTGTGTAAAGTCTTGGAAGGGTCTATGGACGCCTCCAGGACCCAAGTAATGAGCTGATTCACAGGTCTGACCCATATGTCGGTTGTAAGGGACGTGTCGTGCACCCGAGTATTGGGCAAAACTAGAAAATTTTGAAAAGAGACAAAGTGTATGTCTAGGGCCTTCTACTAGAACCGGTTCTTGCGTAGAGTCTTGGAATGGTCCAGGGACGCCTGCTAGAACCAAGTAATGATCCGATTCAAGGTCTAACCATATTCGGTGAATGGGACGTGTCGTGTACCCGGGTATTGGGCAAAACTAGAAAAATTTGAAAAGAGTTAAAGTGTATGTCTAGGGCCTTCTCCTAATCCGGTTCTTGCGTAAAGTCTTGGAAGGGTCCATGAACGCCGCTAGACACAAGTAATGAGACGATTCACAGGTCTGACCTATATGTTGGATGTAAGGGACGTGTCGTGTACCCGGTATTGGGAAAAACTTGAAAAAGTTGGAAGAGTCAAAGTGTATGTCTAGGGCTTCTCCTAGATCCGGTTCTTGTGTAAAGTCTTGAAGGGTCTATGGCGCCTCCAGGACCCAAGTAATGAGTCGATTCACCGTTTAACCCATATGTCGGTTATATGGGACGTGTCGTGTTCCGGGTATTGGGCAAAACTAGAAAAATTGAAAAGAGTCAAAGTGTAGTCTAGGGCCTTCTCCTAGATCCGGTTCTTGCGTAGAGTTTGGAATGGTCCAGGACGCCTGCTGGAACCAAGTAATGAGTTGATTCACAGTTCAACCCATATGTCGGTTATATGGGAGGTGACGTGTACCCAGGTATTGGGCAAAACTAGAAAAATTTGAAAAGAGTCAAAGTGTTGGCTAGGACCTTCTCCTAGATCTGGTTCTTGGTAGAGTCTTGGAATGGTCCAGGACGCCTCCTAGGACCAAGTAATGAGCCGATTCACAGGTCTAACCCATATGTTGGTTGTAAGGACATGTCGTTTACCCGGGTATTGAGCAAAATCAAAAAATTTGAAAAGAGTTAAAATGTATGTCTAGGGATTCTTCTAAATCCGGTTCTTGCATAAGTCTTGAAGGGTCCATGAACGACTCCTAGACACAAGTAATGAGACGATTTACGGTCTGACCTATATGTCGGTTGTAAGGGACGTGTCGTGTACCGGGTATTGGGCAAAACTAGAAAAATTGAAAAGAGTTAAAGTGTATATCTTGGCCTTCTCCTAAATCCGGTTCTTGCGTAAAGTCTTGGAAGGGTCCATGAACGCATCCAAGACACAAGTAATGAGACGATTCACAGGTCTGACCTATATCTCGGTTGTAAGGGAGTCTCGTGTACCAGGTATTGGGAAAAACTAGAAATTTTGAAAAGAGTCAAAGTGTATGTTTAGGGCCTTCTCCTAGATCCAGTTCTTGCGTAAAGTCATGGAAGGTCTATGGACGCCTCCAGGACCCAAGTAATGAGCCGATTCACAGTCTGGCCATATGTCGATTATAAGGGACGTGTCATGTACCCGAGTATTGGGAAAAATAGAAAATTTTGAAATTGTCAAAGTGTTTGTCTATGGCCGTCTCCTAGATCCAGTTCTTGTGTAGAGTCTTGGAATGTCCATGGACGCCTGTAGACACAAGTATGAGACGATTCACAGGTCTGACCTATATTTCGGTTGTAAGGGACGTGTCGTGTACCGGTATTGGGAAAAACAAGAAAATTTGAAAAGAGTCAATTGTACTCGTTTAGGGCTTCTCCTAATCCAGTTCTTGTGTAAAGTCTTGGAAGGGTCTATGGACGCCTCAGGACCCAAGTAATGAGCGATTCACAGGTCTGACCATATGTCGGTTGTAAGGGACGTGTCGTGCACCCGAGTATTGGGCAAAACTAGAAAATTTTGAAAAGAGACAAAGTGTATGTCTAGGGCCTTCTCTAGAACCGGTTCTTGCGTAGAGTCTTGGAATGGTCCAGGGACGCCTGCTAGAACCAAGTAATGACCGATTCACAGGTCTAACCCATATGTCGGTTGAATGGGACGTGTCGTGTACCCGGGTATTGGGCAAAACTAGAAAATTTGAAAAGAGTTAAAGTGTATGTCTAGGGCCTTCTCCTAAATCCGGTTCTTGCGTAAAGTCTTGGAAGGGTCCATGAACGCCTGCTAGACACAAGTAATGAGACGATTCACAGGTCTGACCTATATGTTGTTGTAAGGGATGTGTCGTGTACCCGGGTATTGGGAAAAACTTGAAAAAGTTGGAAAGAGTCAAAGTGTATGTCTAGGGCCTTCTCCTAGATCCGGTTCTTGTGTAAAGTCTTGAAGGGTCTATGGACGCCTCCAGGACCCAATAATGAGTCGATTCACGTTCTAACCCATATGTCGGTTATATGGGACGTGTCGTGTCCCGGGTATTGGGCAAAACTAGAAAAATTTGAAAGAGTCAAAGTGTATGTCTAGGGCCTTCTCCTAGATCCGGTTCTTGCGTAGAGTCTTGGAATGGTCCAGGGACGCCTGCTGGAACCAAGTAATGAGTGATTCACAGTTCTAACCCATATTCGGTTATATGGGAGTGACGTGTACCCGGTATTGGGCAAAACTAGAAAAATTTGAAAAGAGTTAAAGTGTATGCTAGGCCTTCTCCTAATCGGTTCTTGGTAGAGTCTTGGAAGGTCCATGGACGCCTCCTAGGACCAAGTAATGAGCCGATTCACAGGTCTAACCCATATGTTGGTTGTAAAGGGACATGTCGTTTACCCGGTATTGAGCAAAATCAAAAAAATTTGAAAAGAGTTAAATGTATGTCTAGGGATTTTCTAAATCCGGTTCTTGCATAAAGTCTTGGAAGGGTCCGATGACGACTCCTAGACACAAGTAATGAGACGATTACAGGTCTGACTATATGTCGGTTGTAAGGGACGTGTCGTGTACCGGGTATTGGGCAAAACTAGAAAAATTTGAAAAAGTTAAAGTGTATATCTTGGGCCTTCTCCTAAATCCGGTTTCTTGCGTAAGTCTTGGAAGGGTCCATGAACGCATCCAAGACACAAGTAATGAGACGATTCACAGGTCTGACCTATATCTCGGTTGTAAGGGACGTCTCGTGTACCCAGGTATTGGGAAAAACTAGAAAATTTTGAAAAGAGTCAAAGTGTATGTTTAGGGCCTTCTCCTAGATCCAGTTCTTGCGTAAAGTCATGGAAGGGTCTATGGACGCCTCCAGGACCCAAGTAATGAGCCGATTCACAGGTTGGCCCATATGTCGATTATAGGGACGTGTCATGTACCCGAGTATTGGGAAAAATAGAAAATTTTGAAAATTGTCAAAGTGTTTGTCTATGGCCTTCTCCTAGATCCAGTTCTTTGTAGTGAGTCTTGGAATGGTCCATGGACGCCTCGTAGACACAAGTAATGAGACGATTCACAGGTCTGACCATATTCGGTTTGTAAGGACGTGTCGTGTACCCGAGTATTGGGAAAAAACAAGAAAAATTTGAAAAGAGTCAAATTGTATCTCGTTTAGGGCCTTCTCCTAGATCCATGTTCTTGTGTAAAGTCTTGGTAAGGGTCTATGGACGCCTCTAGGACCAAGTAATGAGCCGATTCACAGGTCTGACCCATATGTCGGTTGTAAGGGACGTGTCGTGCACCCGAGTATTGGGCAAAACTAGAAAATTTTGAAAAGGACAAAGTGTATGTCTAGGGCCTTCTCTAGAACCGGTTCTTGCGTAGAGTCTTGGAATGGTCCAGGGACGCCTGCTAGAACCAAGTAATGAGCCGATTCACAGGTCTAACCCATATGTCGGTTGAATGGGACGTGTCGTGTACCCGGGTATTGGGCAAAACTAGAAAATTTTGAAAAGAGTTAAAGTGTATGTCTAGGGCCTTCTCCTAAATCCGGTTCTTGCGTAAAGTCTTGGAAGGGTCCATGAACGCCTGCTAGACACAAGTAATGAGACGATTCACAGGTCTGACCTATATGTTCGTTGTAAGGGATGTGTCGTGTACCCGGGTATTGGGAAAAAACTTGAAAAAGTTGGAAAGAGTCAAAGTGTATGTCTAGGGCCTTCTCCTAGATCCGGTTCTTGTGTAAAGTCTTCGAAGGGTCTATGGACGCCTCCAGGACCCAATTAATGAGTCGATTCACAGTTCTAACCCATATGTCGGTTATATGGGACGTGTCGTGTACCCGGGTATTGGGCAAAACTAGAAAAATTTGAAAAGAGTCAAAGTGTATGTCTAGGGCCTTCTCCTAGATCCGGTTCTTGCGTAGAGTCTTGGAATGGTCCAGGGACGCCTGCGGGAACCAAGTAATGAGTCGATTCACAGTTCTAACCCATATTTCGGTTATATGGGACGTGACGTGTACCCGGGTATTGGGCAAAACTAGAAAAATTTGAAAAGAGTTAAAGTGTATGTCTATGGCCTTCTCCTAAATCCGGTTCTTGCGTAGAGTCTTGGAAGGGTCCAAGAACGCCTCCTAGACACAAGTTATGAGACGATTCACAGGCCTGACCTATATGTCACTTATAATGGACGTGTCGTGTACCCGAGTATTGGAAAAAACTAGAAAAATTTTGAAAAGAGCTAAAGTGTATGTCTAGGGATTTCTCCTAGATCCGGTTCTAGCGTAAAGTCTTGGAAGGGTCGATGGACGCATCCTAGACCCAAGTAATGAGACGACTCACAGGTCTGACTCATATGTCGGTTGTAAGGGACGTGTCGTATACCTAGGTATTGCGCAAAACTAGAAAAATATGAAATCAGTCAAAGTGTATGTCCAAGGCGTCCTAGATCCAGTTTTTGCGTAGAGTCTTGGAATGGTCCATGGACGCCTGCTAAAACCAAGTAATGAGCCGATTCACAGGTCTAACCCATATGTCGGTTGTGTGGGACGTGCCGTGAACTGGGTATTGGGCAAAACTAGAAAAATTTTGAAAAGAGTCAAAATGTATGTCGAGGGCCTTCTCCTAGATCCAGTTCTTGCGTAGAGTCTTGGAATGGTCAATGGACGCCTGCTAGAACCAAGTAATGAGCCGATTCACAGGTTTAACCTATATGTCGGTTGTATGGGACGTGTCGTGCACCCGGGTATTGGCCAAAACTAGAAAAAATTAAAAATAGTCAAAGTGTATGTCTAGGGCCTTCTCCTAGATCCAGTTCTTTCGTAGAGTCTTGGAATGATCCAGGGACGCCTGCTAGAACCAAGTAGTGAGCCGATTCACAGGTCTAACCCATATGTCGTTTGTATGGACGTGTCGTGCACCCGGGTATTGGGTAAAACTAGAAAAATTTGAAAACAGTCCAAGTGTATGTCTAGGGCTTTCTCCTAAATTCGGTTCTTGCGTAAAGTCTTGGTAGGGTCCATGAACGCCTCCTAGACACAAGTAATGAGACGATTCACAGGTCTGAACTATATGTCGGTTATATGGGACGTGTCGTGTACCCGGGTATTGGGCAAAACTAGAAAAATTTGAAAAGCGTCAAAGTGTATGTCTAGGGCCTACTCCTAGATCCGGTTCTTGCGTAGAGTCTTGGAATGGTCAAGGGACGCCTGCTAGAACCAAGTAATGAGCTGATTCACAGGTCTAACCCATATGTCGGTTGTATGGGACGTGTCGTGTACCCGGGTGTTGGGCAAAACAAGAAAAATTTGAAAAGAGTTAAAGTGTATGTCTAAGGCCTTATCCTAAATCTGACTCTTGCGTAAAGTCTTGGAAGGGTCCATGAACGACTCCTAGACATAAGTAATGAGACGATTCACAGGTCTGACCTATATGTCGGTTGTAAGGGACGTGTCGTGTACACGGGTATCGGGAAAAACTAGAAAAATTTTGAAAAGACCTAAAGTGTATGTCTAGGGACTTCTCCTTGATCCGGTTCTTGCGTACAATCTTGGAATGGTCCTTGGACGCCTGCTAGAACCAAGTAATGAGACGATTCACAGGTCTAACCCATATGTCGGTTGTATGGGACGTGTCGTGTACCCGAGCATTAGGCAAAACTAGAAAATTTTGAAAAGAGTCAAAATGTATATGTAGGGCCTTCTCCTAGATCTGGTTCTTGCGTAGAATCTTGGAATGGTCAATGGACGCCTGCTAGACCCAAGTAATGAGCCGATTCACAGGTCTAACCCATATGCCGGTTGTACGGGACCTGTCGTGTACCTGGGTATTGGGCAAAACTAAAAAAATTTGAAAAGAGTTAAAGTGTATGTCTAGGGCCTTACCCTAAATCCGATTCTTGCGTAAAGTCTTGGAAGGGTTCATGAACGCCTCCTAGACACAAGTAATGAGACGATTCACAGGTCTGAGCTATATGTCGGTTGTAAGGGACGTGTCGTGTACCCGGGTATTGAGCAAAATCAAAAAATATGAAAAGAGTTAAAATGTATGTCTACGACATTCTTCTAAGTCCGGTTCTTGCGTAAAGTCTTGGAAGGGTCCATGAACGCCTCCTAGACACATGTAATAAGACGATTCACATGTCTGACCTATATGTCGGTTTTAAGGGACGTGTCGTGTACCCAGGTATTGGGAAAAACAAGAAAAAATGAAAAGAGACAAAGTATATGTATAGGGCCTTCTCCTAGATTCGGTTTGTGCGCAGAGTCTTGGAATGGTCCAGGGACGCCTGCTAGAACCAAGTAATGTGCCAATTCACAGGTCTAACCCATATGTCGGTTGTATGGGACGTGTCGTGTACCTAGGTATTGGGCAAAACTAGAAAAAATTGAAAACAGTCAAAGTTTATGTATAGGGCCTTCTCCTAGATCCGGTTCTTGTGTAGAGTCTTGGAATGGTCCAGGTATGCCTGCTATAACCAAGTAATGAGCCGATTCACAGGTCTAACCCATATGTCGGTTGTATGGGACGTGTCGTGCACCCGGGTATTGGGCAAAACTAATTTTTTTTGAAAAGAGTCAAAGTGTATGTCTAGGGCCTTCTCCTAGATCCGGTTCTTGCATAGAGTCTTTGAATGGTCAATGGACGCCTGCTAGAACCAAGTAATGAGCCGATTCACAGGTCTAACCCATATGTCGGTTGTATGGGACGTGTCGTGTACCCGGGTATTGGGCAAATCTAAAAAACTTTGAAAAGAGTTAAAGTGTATGTCTTGGGCCTTCTCCTAAATCAGATTATTGCGTAAAGTCTTGGAAGGGTCCATGAACGCCTCCTAAACACAAGTAATGAGACGATTCACAGGTCTGACCTATATGTCGGTTGTAAGGGATGTGTCGTGTACCCGTGTATCGGGAGAAACTAGAAAAATTTTGAAAAGAGCTAAAGTGTATGTCTAGGGACTTATCCTAGATCCGGTTCTTGCATAGAGTCTTGGAATGGTCCAGGGACGCCTGCTAGAACCAAGTAGTGGGCCGATTCAGAGGTCTAACCCATATGTCGGTTGTATGGGACGTGTCGTGTACCTGGGTATTGGGCAAAACTAGAAAAAATTGAAAAGAGTCAAAGTGTATGTCTAGGGCCTACTCCTAGATCCGGTTCTTGCATAGAGTCTTGGAATGGTCCAAGGACGCCTGCTAGAAACAAGTAATGAGCGGATTCACAGGTCTAACCCATATGTCGGTTGTATGGGACGTGTCTTGCACCCGGGTATTGGGCAAAACTAGAAAAATTTGCAAACAGTCCAAGTGTATGTCTAGGGCCTTCTCCTAGATCCGGTTCTTGCTTAGAGTCTTGGAATGGTCAATGGACGCCTGCTAGAACCAAGTAATGAGCCGATTCACAGGTCTAACCCATATGTCGGTTGTATGGGACGTGTCGTGTACCGGGTGTTGGGCAAAACTAGAAAAATTTGAAAAGAGTTAAAGTGTATGTCTAAGGCCTTATACTAAATCTGACTCTTGCGTAAAGTCTTGGAAGGGTCCATGAACGACTCCTAGACACAAGTAATGAGACGATTCACAGGTCTGACCTATATGTCGGTTGTAAGGGACGTGTCGTGTACCCGGGTATCGGGAAAAACTAGAAAATTTTTGAAAAGAGCTAAAGTGTATATTTGTAGGGACTTCTCCTGGATCCGGTTCTTGCGTAGAATCTTGGAATGGTCCTTGGACGCCTGCTAGAACCAAGTAATGAGCCGATTCACAGGTCTAACCCATATGTCGGTTGTATGGGACGTCTCGTGTACCCGGGTATTAGGCAAAACTAGAAAATTTTGAAAAGAGTCAAAATGTATGTGTAGGGCCTTCTCCTAGATCTGGTTCTTGCGTAGAATCTTGGAATGGTCAATGGACGACTGCTAGAACCAAGTAATGAGCCGATTCACAGGTCTAACCCATATGCCGGTTGTATGGGACCTGTCGTGTACCGGGTTTTGGGCAAAAGTAGAAAAATTTGAAAAGAGTTAAAGTGTATGTCTAGGGCCTTAACCTGAATCCGATTCTTGCGTAAAGTCTTGGAAGGGTTCATGAACGCCTCCTAGACACAAGTAATGAGACGATTCACAGGTCTGACCTATATGTCGGTTGTAAGGGACGTGTCGTTTCCCGGGTATTGGGAAAAACTAGAAAAAATTGAAAGGAGTTAAAGTGTATGTCTAGGGCCTTCTCCTAAATCTGGTTCTTGTGTAAAGTCTTGCAAGAGGCCGTGAACTCATCCTAGAAGAAATGTATTGAGACGATTCACATGTCTGACCTATATGTCGGTTGTAAGGGACGTGTCGTGTACCCAGGTATTGGGAAAAACTAGAAATTTTTTTAAAAGAGTTAAAGTGTATGTCTAGGAACTTCTCCTAGATCCGATTCTTTTGTAAAGTTTTGGAAGGGTCGATGGACGCCTCCTAGACCCATGTAATGAGACGATTCACAGGTCTGACTCATATGTCGGTTGTAAGGGACGTGTCGTGTACCCGAGTATTGGGGAAAAATAGAAAAACTGAAAAGAGTCAAAGGTTTAACCCATATGTGGGTTGTATGGGACGTGTCGTGTACCCGTGTATTGGACAAAACTAGGAAAAATTGAAAAGAGTTAAATTGTATGTCTAGGGCCTTCTCCTAGATCCGGTTCTTGCGTAAAGTCTTGAAAGGGTCCATGGACGCCTCCTAGACAGAAGTAATGAGACGATTCACAGGTCTAACCTATATGTCGGTTGTATGGGACGTGTCGTGTACCCGGGTATTGGGCAAAACTAGAAAAATTTGAAAAGAGTCAAAGTCTATGTCTAGGACCTTCTCCTGTTCTTGGGTAGAGTCTTGGAATGGTCCATGGACGCCTCCTAGGACCAAGTAATGAGCCGATTCACAGGTCTAACCCATATGTTGGTTGTAAGGGACGTGTCGTGTACCCGGGTATTGAGCAAAATCAAAAAAATTTGAAAAGAGTTAAAGTGTATGTCTAGGGCATTCTTCTAAATTCGGTTCTTGCGTAAAGTCTTGGAAGGGTCCATGAACGCCTCCAAGACACAAGTAATGAGACGATTCACAAGTTTGCCCTATATGTCGGTTGTAAGGGACGTGTCGTGTACCCGGGTATTGGGCAAAACTAGAAAAATTTGAAAAGTGTTAAAGTGTATATCTAGGGCCTTCTCCTAAATCCGGCTCTTGCGTAAAGTCTTGGAGGGTCCATGAACGCATCCAGGACCCACGTAATGTGCCAATTCACAGGTCTGACCCATATGTCGGTTGTAAGGGACGTGTCGTGCACCCTGGTATTGGGCAAAACTACAAAATTTTGAAAAGAGACTAAGTGTATGTCTAGGGCCTTCTCCTAGATCCGGTACTTGCGTAGAGTCTTGGAATGGTCAAGGATGCCTGCTAGAACCAAGTAATGAGCCGATTCATAGGTCTAACCCATATGTCGTTTGAATGGGACGTGTCGTGTACCCGGGTATTGGGCAAAACTAGAAAAATTTGAAAAGAGTTAAAGTGTATGTCTAGGGCCTTCTCCTAAATTTGGTTCTTGCGTAAAGTCTTGGAAGGGTCCATGAACGCCTGCTAGACACAAGTAATGAGACGATTCACAGGTTTGACCTATATGTTGGTTGTAAGGGACGTGTCGTGTACCCGGGTATTGGGAAAAACTTCAAAAAGTTGGAAAGAGTCAAAGTGTATGTCTAGGGCCTTCTCCTAGTTCCGGTTCTTGCGTAGAGTCTTGGAATGGTCCAGGGACGCCTGCTAGAACTAAGTAATGAGTCGATTCACAGTTCTAACCCATATGTCGGTTATATGGGACGTGTCGTGTACACGGGTATTGGGCAAAACTAGAAAAAATTGAAAAGAGTTAAAGTGTATGTCTAGGCCTTCTCCTAAATCCGGTTCTTGCGTAAAATCTTGGAAGGGTCCAAGAACGCTTCTTAGACACAAGTAATGAGACGATTCACAGGTCCGACCTATATGTCGGTTGTAAGGGACGTGTCGTGTACCCGAGTATTGGAAAAAAACTAGAAAAAATTTGAAAAGAGCTAAAGTGTATGTCTAGGGATTTCTCCTAGATCCGGTTCTAGTGTAAAGTCTTGGAAGGGTCGATGGACGCCTCCTAGACCCAAGTAATGAGCCGATTCACAGGTCTGACTCATATGTCGGTTGTAAGGGAAGTGTCGTATACCCGGGTATTGGGAAAAAACTAGAAAAATATGAAAACAGTCAAAGTGTATGTCTAGGGCGTCCTAGATCCGGTTTTTGCGTAGAAACTTGGAATGGTCCAAGGACGCCTGCTAGAACCAAGTAATGACCCGATTCACAGGTCTAACCCATATGTCGGTTGTGTGGGATGTGTCGTGTTACCCGAGTATTGGGTAAAACTAGAAAATTTTTAAAAGAGTTAAAGTGTATGTCTAGGGCCTTCTCCTAAATTCGGTTCTTGCGTAAAGTCTTGGAAGGGTCCATGAACGTCTCCTAGACACATGTAATGAGAGGATTCACATGCCTGACCTATATGTCGGTTGTAAGGGACGTGTCGTGTACCCGGGTATTGAGAAAAACTAGAGAAAAATTGAAAAGAGTCAAAGTGTATGTCAAGGGCCTTCTCCTAGATCCGGTTCTTGCGTAGAGTCTTGGAATTGTCTAGGGACACCTGCTAGAACCAAGTAATGAGCCGATTCACAGGTCTAACCCATATGCCAGTTGTATGGGACGTGTCGTGTACCCGGGTATTGGGCAAAACTAGAAAAATTTGAAAAGAGTTAAAGTGTATGTCTAGGGCCTTCTCCTAAATCCGATTCTTGCGTAAAGTCTTGGAAGGATCCATGAACTCCTCCTAGACACAAGTAATGAGACGATTCACAGGTCTGACCTATATGTCGGTTGTAAGGGACGTGTCGTGTACCCGGGTATTGGGAAAAACTAGAAAATTTTTGAAAAGAGCTAAAGTGTATGTCTAGGGATTTCTCCTTGATCACTCCTAGACCCAAGTAATGAGCCGATTCACAGGTCTGACTCATATGTCGGTCGTAAGGGACGTGTCGTATACCCGGGTATTGGGGAAACTAGAAAAATTTGAAAAGAGTCAAAGTGTATGTCTAGGGCCTTCTCCTAGATGCGGTTCTTGCGTAGAGTCTTGGAAGGGTCCATGAACGCCTCCTAGACACAAGTAATGAGACGATTCACAGGTCTGACCTATATGTCGGTTGTATGGGACGTGTTGTGTACCCGTGTATCGGGAAAAAACTAGAAAATTTTTGAAAAGAGATAAAGTGTATGTCTAGGGACTTATCCTAGATCCGGTCCTTGCATAGAGTCTTGGAATGGTGCAGGGACGCCTGCTAGAACCAAGTAATGAGCCGATTCACAGGTCTAAACCATATGTCGGTTGTATGGGACGTGTCGTGCACCCGGGTATTAGGGAAAACAAGAAAAATTTGAAAACAGTCCAAGTGTATGTCTAGGGCCTTCACCTAGATCCGGTTCTTGCGTAGAGTCTTGGAATGGTCAATGGACGCCTGCTAGAACCAAGTAATGAGCCGATTCACAGGTCTAACCCATATGTCGGTTGTATGGGACGTGTCGTGTACCCGGGTATTGGGCAAAACCAGAAAAACTTGAAAAGAGTTAAAGTGTATGTCTAAGGCCTTATCCTAAATCTGACTCTTGCGTAAATTCTTGGAAGGGTCCATAACGACTCCTAGACACAACTAATGAGACGATTCACAGGACTGACCTATATGTCGATTGTAAGGGACGTGTCGTGTACCCGGGTATCAGGAAAAACTAGAAAAATTTTGAAAAGAGCTAAAGTGTATGTCTAGGGACTTCTCCTAGATCTAGTTCTTGTGTAGAGTCTTGGAATGGTCCTTGGACGCCTGCTAGAACCAAGTAATGAGCCGATTAACAGGTCTAACCCATATGTCGGTTGTATGGAACGTGTCGTGTACCCGGGTATTAGGCAAAACTAGAAAATTTTGAAAAGTGTCAAAATGTATGTGTAGGGACTTCTCATAGATCTGGTTATTGCGAAGAATCTTGAAATGGTCAATAGACGCCTGCTAGAACCAAGTAATGAGCCGATTCACAGGTCTAACCCATATGTCGGTTGTATGGGACGTGTCGTGCACCCGGGTATTGGGCAAATCTAGAAAAATTAAAAAAGAGTCAAAGTGTATGTCTAGGGCCTTTTCCTAGATCCAGTTCTTGCGTAGAGTCTTGGAATGATCCAGGGACGCCTGCTAGAACCAAGTAGTTAGCCGATTCACAGGTCTAACCCATATGTCGGTTGTATGCGACGTGTCGCTTACCCAGGTATTGGGTAAAAGTAGAAAATTTGGAAAAGAGCTAAAATGTATGTCTAGGGCCTTCTCCTAAATTCGGTTCTTGCGTAAATTCTTGGAAGGGTCCACGAACGCCTCCTAGACACAAGTAATGAGTCGATTCATAGGTCTGACCTATATGTCGGTTGTAAGGGACGTGTCGTGTACCCGGGCATTGGGAAAAACTAGAAAATTTTGAAATGAGCTAAAGTGTATGTCTCGGGACTTCTCCTAGATCCGGTTCTTGCGTAAAGTCTTGGAAGGGTCCATGAATGCCTCCTAGACACATATAATGAGACGATTCACTGGTCTGACCTATATGTCGGTTGTAAGGACGTGTCGTGTACCCGGGTATTGGGAAAAACTAAAAAAAATTGAAAAGAGTCGTAGTGTATGTCTAGGGCCTTCTCCAAGATCTGGTTCTTGCTTTGAGTCTTGGAATGGTCCAGGGACGCCTGTTAGAACCATGTAATGAGCCGATTTACAGGTCTAACCCATATGTCGGTTGTATGGGACGTGTCGTGTACCCGGGTATTGGCAAAACTAGAAAAATTTGAAAAGAGTCAATGTGTATGTCTAGGGCCTTCTCTTAGAACCAGTTCTTGGGTAGAATCTTGGAATGGTCTAGGGACGCCTGCTAGAACCAAGTAATGAGCCGATTCACAGGTCTAACCCATATGTCGGTTGTATGGGACGTTTCGTGTACCCGGGTATCAGGCAAAACTAGAAACTTTTGAAAAGAGTCAAAATGTATGTGTAGGGCCTTCTACTAGATCTGGTTCTTGCGTAGAATCTTGGAATGGTTAATGGAGGCCTGCTAGAACCAATTAATGAGTCGATTCACAGGTCTAACCCATATGTCGGTTGTATGGGACGTGTCGTGCACCCGGATATTGGGCAAAACTAGAAAATTTTGAAAAGAGTCAAAATGTATGTGTAGGGCCTTCCCCTAGATCCAGTTCTTGCATAGAGTCTTGGAATGATCAGGGGACGCCTGCTAGAACCAAGTAGTGAGCCGATTCACAGGTCAAACCCATATGTCCGTTGTATGGGACGTGTCGTGTACAGAAAATTTGAAAAGAGTTAAAATGTATGTCTAGGGCCTTCTCCTAAATTCGGTTCTTGCATAAAGTCTTGGAAGGGTCCATGAATGCCTCCTAGACACAAGTAATGAGACGATTCACAGGTCTGACCTATATGTTGGTTGTAAGGGACGTGTCGTATACCCGGGTATTGGGAAAAAACAAGAAAAGTTTTGAAATTAGCTAAAGTATATGTCTAGGGACTTCTCCTAGATCCGGTTCTTTCGTAAAGTCTTGGATGGGTCCATGAACGCCTCTTAGACACATGTAATGAGACGATTCACAGGTCTGACCTATATGTCGATTATAAGGGACGTGTCGTGTGGAAAAAACTAGAAAACATTGAAAAGAGTCAAAGTGTATGTCTAGGGCCTTCTCCTAGATCCAGTTCAATCGTAGAGTCGTGGAATAGTCCAGGGACGCCTGCTAGAACCAAGTAATGAGCCGATTCACAGGTCTAACCCATATGTCGGTTGTATGGGATGTGTCGTGTACCCGGGTATTGGGCAAAACTAGAAAAATTTGAAAAGAGTCAAAGTGTATGTCTAGGGCCTTCTCCTAGATCCGGTTCTTGCGTAGAGTCTTGGAATGGTCCAGGGACGCCTGCTAGAACGGAGTAATGAGCCGATTCACAGGTCTAACCAATATGTCGGATGTATGGGACGTGTCGTGTACCAGGGAATTAGGCAAACCTAGAAAATTTTAAAAAGAGCTAACGTGTATGTCTAAGGACTTCTTCTAAATCCGGTTTTGCGTAGAGTCTTGGAATGGTCCAGGGACGCGTGCTAGAACCAAGTAATGAGCCGATTCACAGGTCTAACCCATATGTCGGTTGTATGGGACACGTCGTGGACCCGGGTATTGGGCAAAACTAGAAAATTTTGAAAAGTGTTAAAATGTATGTCTAGGGCCTTCTCCTAGATCCGGTTCTTGCGTAGAGTATTGGAATAGTCAATGAACGCCTGCTAGAACCAAGTAATGAGCCAATTCACAGGTCTAACCCATATGTCTGTTGTATGGGACGTGTCGTGTACCCGGGTATTGGGCAAAACTAGAAAATTTTGAAAAGAGTCAAAATGTCTGTCTAGGGCCTTCTCCTAGATCCAGTTCTTGCGTAGAGTTTTGGAATGATCCAGGGATGCCTGCTAGAATCAAGTAATGAGCCGATTCACAGGTCTAAACCCATATGTGGGTTGTAAGGGACGTGCCGTGTACCCGGGTATTAGGCAAAACTAGAAAAATTTGAAAAGAATTAAAGTGTATGTCTAGGGCCTTCTCCTAAATTTGGTTCTTGCGTAAAGTATTTGAAGGGTCCATGAACGCCTCCTAGACACAAGTGATGAGACGATTCACAGGTCTGACCCATATGACGGTTGTATGGGACGTGTCGTGTACCCGGGTATTGGACAAAACTAGAAAATTTTGAAAAGAGTTAGATTGTATGTCCAGGGCCTTCTCCTAGATCCGGTTCTTGCGTAGAGTCTTGGGATGGTCAATCGACGCCTGCAAGAACCAAGTAATGAGCTGATTCATAGGTCTAACCATATGTCGGTTGTATGGGACCTGTCGTGTACCCGGGTATTGAGCAAAACTAGAAATTTTTGAAAAGAGTCAAATTCTAGGGCCATCTCCTAGATCCGGTTCTTGCGTAGAGTCTTGGAAGGCTCCATGGACGCCTGCTAGAACAAAGTAATGAGCCGATTCATAGGTCTAAACCCATATGTCTGTTGTAAGGGACGTGTCGTGTTCCCGGGCATTGGGCAAAACTAGGAAAATTTGAAAAGAGTCAAAGTGTATGTCTAGGGCCTTCTCCTAGATCCGGTTATTGCGTAGAGTCTTGGAATGGTCAATGGACGCCTTGTAGAACCAAGTAATGAGCCGTTCACAGGTCTGACCTATATTTCGGTTGAAAAGGACGTGTCGTGTACCCGGGTATTGGGAAAAAACTAGAAAATTTTGAAAAGAGTCAAAGTGTATGTCTAGGGCCTTCTCCTAGATCCAGTTCTTGCGTAGTGTCTTGGAATGGTCCAGGTACGCCTGCTAGAACCAATTAATGAGCCGATTCACAGGTCTAAACCCATATGTGGGTTGTAAGGGACGTGCCGTGTACTCGGGTATTAGGCAAAACTAGAAAAAATTGAAAAGAGTTAAAGTGTATGTCTAGGGCCTTCTCCTAAATCCGGTTCTTGCGTAGAGTCTTGGAATAGTCAATGGACGCCTGCTAGGACCAAGTAATGACCAATTCACAGGTCTAACCATATGTCTGTTGTATGGGACGTGTCGTGCACCCGGGTATTGGGCAAAACTAGAAAAATTTGAAAAGAGTCAAAGTGTATGTCTAGGGCCTTCTCCTCGATCCGGTTCTTGCGTAGAGTCTTGGAATGGTTAATGGACGCCTCATAGACACAAGTAATGAGACGATTTCTAACCCATATGTCGGTTGTATGGGACGTGTCGTGTACCCGGGTATTGGGCAAAACTAGAAAATTTTGAAAAGAGTCAAAGTGTATGTCTAGGGCCTTCTCCTAGATCCGGTTCTTGCGTAGAGTCTTGGAATGGTCCAGGGACGCCTGCTAGAACGGAGTAATGAGCCGATTCACAGCTCTAACCCATATGTCGGTTGTATGGGACGTGTCGTGTACCCAGCTATTGGGCAAACCAAGAAAATTTTGAAAAGAGCTAACGTGTATGTCTAGGGACTTCTTCTAAATCCGGTTTTGCGTAGAGTCTTGGAATGGTCCAGGGATGCCTGCTAGAACCAAGTAATGAGCCGATTCACAGGTCTAACCCATATATCGGTTGTGTGGGACATGTCGTGTACCGGGTATTGGGCAAACCTAGAAAATTTTGAAAAGAGCTAACGTGTATGTCTAAGGACTTCTTCTAAATCCGGTTTTGCGTAGAGTCTTAGAATGGTCCAGGGACGCCTGCTAGAACCAAGTAATGAGCCGATTCACAGGTCTAACCAATATGTCGGTTGTAAGGGACGCGTCGTGTACCCGGGTGTTGGGTAAAACTAAGAAATTTTGAAAAGTGTTAAAATGTATGTCTAGGGCCTTCTCCTAGATCCGGTTCTTGCGTAGAGTCTTGGAATAGTCAATGGACGCCTGCTAGAACCAAGTAATGACCAATTCACAGGTCTAACCCATATGTCTGTTGTATGGGACGTGTCGTGCACCCGGGTATTGGGCAAAACTAGAAAAATTTGAAAAGAGTCAAAGTGTATGTCTAGGGCCTTCTCCTAGATCCAGTTCTTGCGTAGAGTTTTGGAATGATCCAGGGACGCCTGCTAGAACCAAGAAATGAGCCGATTCACAGGTCTAAACCCATATGTCGGTTGTAAGGGACGTGCCGTGTACCCGGGTATTAGGCAAAACTAGAAAAATTTGAAAAGAGTTAAAGTGTATGTCTTGGGCCTTCTCCTAAATCCGGTTCTTGCGTTAAAACCTTGGAAGGGTCCGTGAACGCCTCCTAGACACATGTAATGAGACGATTCACATGTCTGACCTATATGTCGGTTGTAAGGTATGTGTCTTGTACCTGGGTATCGGGCAAAACTAGATTAATTTGAAAAGGGTCAAAGTGTATGTCTAGGGCCTTCTCCTTGATCCGGTTCTTGCGTAGAGTCTTGGAATGGTCAATGGACGCCTCATAGACACAAGTAATGAGACGATTCATAGGTCTAACCCATATGTCGGTTGTATGGGACGTGTCATGTACCCGGGTATTGGGCAAAACTAGAAAATTTTGAAAAGAGTCAAAATGTATGTCTAGGGCCTTCTCCTAGATCCGGTTCTTGCGTAGAGTCTTGGAATGGTCAATGGACGCCTACTAGAACCAAGTAATGAGCTGATTCACAGGTCTATCCATATGTCGGTTGTATGGGACGTGTCGTGTGCCCGGGTATTGAGCAAAACTAGAAAATTTTGAAAGAGTCAAATTCTAGGGCTTCTCCTAGATCCGGTTCTTGCAGAGTCTTGGAAGGCTCCATGGACGCTGCTAGAACAAGTAATCAGCCGATTCACGGTCTAAACCATATGTCAGTTTTAAGGGACGTGTCGTGTACCGGGCATTGGGCAAACCTAGGAAAATTTGAAAAGAGTCTATGTGTATGTCTAGGGCCTTCTCTAGATCCGGTTCTTGCGTAGTCTTGGAATGGTCAATGGACGCCTGCTAGAACCAAATAATGAGCCGATTCACCGGTTGACTATATTTCGTTGAAAAGGGACGTGTGTGTACCGGGTATTGGGAAAAACTAGAAATTTGAAAAGAGTCAAGTGTATGTTAGGGCCTTCTCTAGATCTGGTTATTGCGTAGTGTCTTGGAATGGTCCAGGTACGCCTGCTAGAACCAAGTAATGAGCCGATTCAAAGGTCTAACCCATATGTCCGTTGTATGGGACGTGTCGTGTACCTGGGTATTGAGCAAAACTAGGAAAATTTGAAAAGAGTCAAAGTGTATCTCTAGGGCCTTCTCCTAGATCGGTTCTTGCGTAGGTCTTGGAATGGTCAATGGACGCCTGCAAGAACCAAGTAATGAGCCGATTCACAGATCTAAACCCATATGTCGGTTGTAAGGGACGTGTCGTGTACCGGGTATTGGCAAAATTAGAAAATTTTGAACAGAGTTAAAGTGTATGTCTAGGGCCTTCCCTAAATCCGGTTCTTGCGTAAAGTCTTAGAAGGGTCCATGAACGCCACCTAGACACAAGTGATGAGATGATTCACAGGTCTGACCTATATGTCGGTTGTAAGGGATGTGTCGTGTACCCGGGCATTGGGCAAAACTAGGACAATTTGAAAAGAGTTAAAGTGTATGTCTAGGGCTTTCTCCTAAATCCGGTTCTTGCGTAAAGTCTTGGAAGGGTCCATGAACGCCTCATAGACACAAGTATTGAGACGATTCACAGGTCTAACCCATATGTCAGTTGAATGGGACGTGTCGTGTACCCGGGTATTGGGCAAAACTAGGAAAATTTGAAAAGAGTCAAAGTGTATGTCTAGGGCCTTCTCCCAGATTCGGTTCCTGCGTACAGTCTTGGAATGGTCCATGGACGCCTGCTAGAACCAAGTAATGAGCCGATTCACAGGTCTAACCCATATGTCGGTTGTAAGGGACGTGTCGTCTACCCGGGTATTAGGCAAAACTAGAAAAATTGAAGAGAGTTAAAGTGTATGTCTAGGGCCTTCTCCTAAATCCGGTTCTTGCGTAAAGTCTTGGAAGGGTCAATGGACGCCTCCTAGACGCATGTAATGAGACGATTCACAGGTCTAACTCATATCGGTTGTAAGGGACGTGTCGTGTACCCGAGTATTGGGGAAAATAGAAAAAAATGAAAAGAGTCAAAGTGTATGTCTATGGCATTCTCCTAGATCCGTTTCTTGCGTAGAGTCTTGGAATGGTCCATGGACGCCTGCTAGAACCAAGTAATGAGCCGATTCACAGGTCTAACCCATATGTCGGTTGTATGGGACGTGTCGTGTACACGGGAATTGGGCAAAACTAGAAAATTTTTAAAAGAGTTAAAGTGTATGTTTAAGGCATTCTCCTAAATCCGGTTCTTGCGTAAAGTCTTGGAGGGGTCCATGAACGCCTCATAGACACAAATAATGAGACGATTCACAGATCTGACCTATATGTCGGTTGTATGGGACGTGTCGTGTACCCGGTATTGAGAAAAACTAGAAAAATTTTGAAAAGGGTTAAAGTGTATGTCTAGGGACTTCTCCTAGATCCGGTTCTTGCGTAAAGTCTTGGAAGGGTCGATGGACCCCTCCTAGACCCATGTAATGAGACGATTCAAAGGTTTGACTCATATGTCGGTTGTAAGGGACGTGTTGTGTACCCGAGTATTGGGAAAAAATAGAAAAATTTGAAAGGAGTCAAAGTGTATGTCTATGGATTTCTCCTAGATCCGGTTCTTGCGTAGAGTCTTGGAATGGTCCATGGATGCATGCTAGAACCAAGTAATGAGCCGATTACCAGGTCTAACCTATATGTCGGCTGTGTGGGACGTATCATGTACCCGATTATTGGGCAAAACTAGAAAAATTTGAAAAGAGTCAAACGGTATGTCTAGGGCCTTCTCCTAGATCTGGTTCTTGCGTAGAGTCTTGGAATGGTCCATGGATGCCTGCTAGAACCAAGTAATGAGCCGATTCACAGGTCTAACCAATATGTCGGTTGTAAGGGACGAATTGTGTACCCGGGTATTGGGCAAAACTAGAAAAATTTTAGAAGAGATAAAGTGTATGTCTAGGGCCTTCTCGCAATTCCAATTCCTGCGTAAAGTCTTGGAAGGGTCCATGAATGCCTCCTAGACACAAGTAATGAGACGATTCACAGGTCTGAACTATACGTCGGTTGTAAGGGACGTGTCGTGTACCCGGGCATTGGGAATAACTAGAAAAAATTTGAAAAGAGCTTAAGTGTATGTCTAGGGAGTTCTCCTAGATCCGGTTCTAGCGTAAAGTCTTGGAAGGGTCGATGGACGCCTCCTAGACCCACGTAATGAGCCGATGGTCTGACTCATATGTCGGTTGTAAGGGACGTGTCGTGTACCCGGGTATTGGGCAAAACTAGAAAAATTTGAAAAGAGTCAAAGTGTATGTCTATGGCCTTCACCTAGATCCGAATCTTGCATAGAGTCTTGGAATGGTCCAGGGACGCCTACTAGAACCAAGTAATGAGCCGATTCACAGGTCTAAGCCATATGTCGGTTGTAAGGGACGTGCCGTCTACCCGGGTATTGGGTTGAACTAGAAAATTTTGAAAAGAGTTAAAGTGTATATCTAGGGCATTCTCCTAAATCTGGTGCTTGCGTAAAGTCATGGAAGGGTCCATGAACACCTCACAGACACAAGTAATGAGACGATTCACATGTCTAACCTATATGTCGGTTGTAAGGGACGTGTCGTGTACCCGGGTATTGGGAAAAACTAGAAAAATTTTGAAAAGAGCTAAAGTGTATGTCTAGGGACTTCTCCTAGATCCGGTTCTTGTGTAATGTCTTGGAAGGGTCGATGGACGCCTCCTAGACCCATGTAATGAGCCGATTCACAGGTCTGACTCATATGTTGGTTGTAAGGGACGTGTCGTGTACCCGAGTATTGGGGAAAATAGAAAAAATTGAAAAGAGTCAAAGTGTATGTCTATGGCATTCTCCTAGATCCGGTTCTTGTGTAGAGTCTTTGAATGGTCCAGGGACGCCTGCTAGAACCAAGTAATGAGCCGATTCACAGGTCTAACCCATATGTCGGTTGTTTGGGACGTGTCGTGTACCTGGGTATTGGGCAAAACTAGAAAAATTTGAAAAGAGTTAAAGTGTATCTTTAGGGCATTCTCCTAAATCAGGTTCTTGCGTAAAGTCTCGGAAGGGTGCATGAACGCCTCCTAGACACAAGTAATGAGACGATTCACAGATCTGACCAATATGTCGGTTGTAAGGGACGTGTCGTGTACCCGGGCATTGGGAAAAATTAGAAAAATTTTAAAAAGACCTAAAGTGTATGTCTAGGGACTTCTCCTAGTCCCATCTAATGAGACGATTCACAGGTCTGACTCATATGTCGGTTGTAAGGGACGTGTTGTGTACCCGAGTATTTGGGAAAATGGAAAAATTAGAAAAGAGTCAATGTGTATGACTATGGATTTCTTATAGATCCGGTTCTTGCGTAGAGTCTTGGAATGGTCCATGGATGCCTACTAGAACCAAGTAATGTGCCGATTCACAGGTCTAACCCATGTGTCGGTTGTATGGGATGTGTCATTTACCCGGTTATTGGGCAAAACTAGAAAAAAATTGAAAAGAGTCAAACTGTATGTCTAGGGCCTTCTCCTAGATCCAGTTCTTGCGTAGAGTCTTGGAATGGTCCATGGACGCCTGCTAGAACCAAGTAATAACCCATATATTGGTTGTGAGGGACATTTCGTGTACCCGGGTATTGGGCAAAACTAGAAAAATTTGAAAAGAGCTAAAGTGTATGTCTAGTGCCTTCTCCCAAATCCGGTTCTTGCGTAAAGTCTTGGAAGGGTCCATGAACGCCTCCTAGACACAAGTGATGAGACGATTCACAGGTCTGACCTATATGTCGGTTGTGAGGGACGTGTCGTGTACCCGGGTATTGGGAAAAACAAGACAAATTTTGAAAAGAGCTAAAGTGTATGTCTAGGGACTTCTCCTAGATCCGGTTCTTGGGTAAAGTCTTGGAAGGGTCGATGGACGCCTCCTAGACCCATGTAATGAGACGATTCACAGGTCTGACTCATATGTCGGTTGTAAGGGACGTGTCGTGTACCGAGTATTGGGGAAAAATAGAAAAATTGAAAAGAGTCAAAGAGTATGTCTATGGCATTCTCCGAGATGTGTCGTGTACCGCTTACTACCCTCACCCAGAAAGGCATCAAGTATGCTTAGGGTGACAAGCAAGAAGCAGCATTTCAATTGCTGAAGCAGAGACTTTGCAGTGCACCCATTCTATCCTTGCCGGAAGGGACAGATGACTTTGTAGTGTATTGTGATGCTTCCATTCAGGGATTGGGATGCGTACTCATGCAACGCGATAAGGTCATCGCGTATGCGTCGCGACAACTGAAGGTTCACGAGAAAAACTACACGACGCATGACCTGGAATTGGGAGCAGTAGTGTTTGCACTTAAGATTTGGAGACACTACCTCTATGGAACGAAGTGCACAATCTTTACTGACCACAAAAGCCTCCAACACATCTTTGATCAGAAGGAGTTGAACATGCGACAGCGTCGCTGGGTCGAGCTCTTGAACGATTATGAGTGTGCCATTCGGTATCACCCGGGTAAAGCTAACGTGGTAGCTGATGCCCTCAGTAGGAAGGAACACTTGAAACCTCGTCGCGTACGAGCACTACAACTCACTATTCATTCGGGGCTACCCAATCAAATACGCGACGCCCAGTTAGAAGCAGTTAAGGAGGAAAACATCAAAGCCGAATCAGTGGGAAAAATGGAGCCCGATTGGGAAGTAAAGCCCAATGGAGCCCGGTATTTTATGAATCGCATATGGGTACCTCTCTACGGAAATCTCAGAGAGCTAGTCATGAATGAAGCTCACAAATCCCGATACTCTGTCCATCCGGGTTCGGATAAGATGTATCAAGACCTTAAAGCTGCGTATTGGTGGCCCAACATGAAGGCCGATATAGCCACCTACGTGAGTAAATGTTTGACTTGTGCAAAAGTCAAGGTGGAGTATCAAAAGCCATCGGGGCTACTTCAACAACCTGAGATCCCAGTGTGGAAATGGGATCAGATCTCGATGGACTTCATCACCAAACTCCCGCGAACCTTGGGTGGTTGCGATACCATCTGGGTGATTGTGGATCGTTTAACTAAGTCCGCACACTTCCTAGCTATTAAAGAAACAGATAAGATGGAGAAGTTGACTCGCATCTACATTAAGGAAGTAGTTTCTCGGCACGGAGTGCCAACGTCCATCATCTCAGACAGAGATGCTCGCTTCACGTCAAACTTCTGGCAGTCACTCCAGAAAGCGTTAGGAACACGTCTGGATATGAGCACAGCTTATCACCCTCAGACTGATGGTCAAAGTGAAAGGACCATACAAACCTTGGAAGACATGCTTAGGGCATGTGTAGTGGACTTTGGAAATAGTTGGGAAATCCACCTGCCTCTAGTAGAATTCTCATATAACAACAGCTATCATACGAGTATTTCGGCAGCACCGTTTGAGGCATTATACGGTCGTAAATGTAGATCACCGGTCTGCTGGGCAGAAGTCGGTGACAGTCAACTCACAGGCCCTGAGTTAATACTTGAAGCTACTGAAAAGATTGTACAAATAAGAAACCGCATGGCGGCGGCACGAGATCGACAGAAAAGCTACGCTGATCAACGACGCAAACCACTTGAATTTCAAGTAGGCGACCGCGTCCTACTAAAAGTGTCACCCTGGAAGGGTGTAATCCGCTTTGGAAAACGGGGCAAACTGAACCCGCGGTACGTAGGCCCGTTTGTAATCTTGAAACGTATTGGACCCGTAGCTTATTAATTAGACCTTCCTGCCGAACTCAGTGGAGTTCACAACGTATTTCACGTGTCAAATCTGAAGAAGTGTATATCAGATGAAACTCTAGTTATTCCATTGGATGAGATCCAAGTGGATGAACAACTGCACTTTGTGGAACAGCCTATCGAGATCATGGATCGTGAGATCAAGACTCGAAGGCACAGCAAAATTCCGATCGTTAAGATTCGTTGGGACTCTAAACGTGGACCGGAGTTCACGTGGGAAAGAGAGGACCAAATGAAAAGCAAATACCCACATCTCTTCGCAACTGAGCAGCAAACTAACGATACCAGTAACTAAATTTTCGGGACGAAAATTCTTTCAACATGGGGATGATGTGACAACCTGGAAACTTCTCATACTTTCGTGTACTATTGTTGACTAAATTCTGGTGCATGGCACTTGGAAATCTTTGTGTATGGCACTTGGGAACTTCTTGTAAACGAACTAACTCTTTGTGCGTGGCACTCTAAACATGTACGCTACATGCTAAACCGCGTTTACTCAATTTTCGGGACGAAATATCTTTCAACATGGGGATAATGTGATATCCCGGGTTTTTGGATAACTTAAACGCGACACTTGTCGAATAATGTATATGCTAAGTATTAAACGTGTACGAGTTAAATGAATACGTGATGTGTGTTGTGTGATTGTTTTAGTTATAGAGAAGTGTGGTAGATATGTACACGAACTGAACCGAACCACGACACGAACCAACCTTGATTCATTGTAACTCTAGGAATTAATCAAGTTAGGACTCAAACATGTCTTGGCCGCGAGATCAAAACCTAAAACTAATTCGGCCAAGATCAAACCCAAACCCGTAGCAAACCTAAAACTATTCGGCCGATCAAACCAAACCAAACCAACCCGTGTGCAAACCAAATTAACCCATTGCGTACAACCCAAACTGAGATCAAACCAACCTTAAACGCCTCCCGGCCGCAAGATAAAACCCAAACCGACCCAACCCAAGTCCCTCGGCCACAAGCTTAAGCCTAACCGTAACCCTCATCTTCTTTGCGCCTATATATACTAACACTCATGCATGTTTCATACACAAACACAAACCCTAGAAGGAAACTGCCGTCGGCAGCTTGTTCTCAGCCTTGCGATCGCAGACAGATCTTTTCCTTGTTCGTTCCTTTCTCTCGGTCGCAGCAGCAGCAACCATCGCCATCTTCACCTCCATTCAATCAACAAAACAGCCCACTTTATCATCATCTCTCGGTCGCAATCTAGTTGGATCAGCCGAGTTGTTCTTGTCCAAATCTCGGCTTGTTTGCCTAGTTATTCAAGGTCAGAATTATCTTTGATTACGAAATCATGTTCGGATATATACGCTTAAATGAATTGATTAGTTTGCTTCGGATATATATATGTTTGAACGGATTTATTTGCTTGTTTTCGGATTATGTGTGTGTGTTAAGTAATCGGCTGAACTATCCATAGTTGCATGTATAATTGTTTGCGGATATCATAAGTTGCAAGTGTGCTTTGTTTGTAATAACAAGAGGTAAGAACTAGGGTTTGCATGGATGAGATATTGGTATTGATCTAGGATTAGAAATCGGTTTTTGATCACCTAGGTTAACCATATGAACGAGTTGTGCGAATTAATGGTAGCAATAATGCTGAAACAGGATGCTGAGTAATAGTTACACCCGACTTCATCTGGCTGTAACTCGGTCGTTAGTTGTCGAAAAACGGATTTTCTGATGTCTAGAACGTAGAGATTTGAATAAGGAATCTAATGGCGCTGGATTCATAATTTTCTGAAATCGTTTGATATTTTTAAAGGGCCAGATAAGTTCAGTAATTAAAGCTGTGAAAAATTCTGAAATTTTGTGGGTTGTTTATCAAGCTGGATTTTAAAATCAGGAGAGAGTTGAGTCATGATTTTTGTACAGCAACTAGGTATGGAAATTTCCGGGCAACTCCTACTGGAATTTTGTTAATTGGACGATCAGTGATTTTTAAATAAATTCTTCCGTGGACTGCAGTCAGAAAGCGGTAAATCTGACTGCAGCCTAGTATATTAATATTTATGGTTAATTGGTAAAGATTTAGGACTTGGAAAAATTATATAAATTTCTATGGTATAAATGTCACCTACTGTAAAAATATTGGAATTTTTGGAATGTTAGAACTATTTTATAAAAATCCTAGAAAACAGCTGAATAATGAGTGTTAAGCTGAAATTTGATAACTTGTGATTTTGTGTACCAAATTGTGGCATGAATTGGTTTATGTTTATGATAAGTTGTTTTAATCACTAGGATCACATGAAGATACTTGCATGCATGTTTGAGTGTTAGATATGTTGTTTGTGTGTATCACTTTGTGAGTAAATTACGTGTAGAATTTGTATTGGTGTGTTCACACACTGACTTGAAATCAATTGGTTTGTTAGGACGCAATTAGCGGTCCCATTCTTTACAACTTCTTTTGCTACACTAACCGAGCAACAAAAGGTGAGTTCACGGCCCCTAACTTTATCCGGTTTTTAAACAACAGGGGGAGAAACATGTATACACTCTCAAACTCAATCTCTTTACGTTATACGAATTTAACGTCACATAACTATACGGTAACTAAGTTAATGTTAATGTAATGTTATGGTCACTAAGCAGCTTTATCACTTAAGTCCTCGACAATCTCTCGGATCGTTAGTATTTGGGTTAAATAGCGGGGGAGTTATAAGTAGTACTACTGGGCCCGACAAGCCCCATCCGAGCTAGTCGCGCTAGCTGACCGGGTATGGTCAACGGGTGAATAATTCGGCCTAACCACGCCATGGTCATGTGAAAGGCCTGGCAAAACGGAGGCACAACAGTCAGCTTCGATCGCGAACACTTACGTGACATGACTTTAGGCTAGCTACCTATATATATTAACATTGAACTTAATTACGAAACTACGATATTATCCCGGGTTGGGGATAATGGAAACAACTTAATATTCCGGGTTTGGAATATTGGAAACAACAACTTAATATTCCGGGTTGGAATATTGGAAACAACAACTTAATATTCCGGGTTGGAATATTGGAAACAACAACTTAATATTCCGGGGTTGGAATATTGGAAGCAACAACTTATTATTCCGGGTTGGAATAATGGAACCAATACGTTATCTCGGGTTAGGGATAACGGAGAAAACAAACTATAATCGAACAAATGAAATTATGAAAACCTGTGAACTCACTCATCTTTAATGTTGACACTTGTTTCTTTACATGTTTCTCAGGACGCTAGGAGCTCTAGGTGCACGCACATGCATTGAACAAGACATCTTTTATCGAGTCTTATTTATCAATATTGTTTTGAGGTTTTTCATTTGTTTTGGCGTTTGTGTTGGCGCCCGCTTCACTACTTATTTATGCTTCCGCTCAAACTTTAAAACTGATGCTTCTGCTAAATATTGGTAACTAATTTAGACAGTATAAAATCTACAACAAATGATTTTGGAAAACGTATTATCAAATCATATAGATTCGTTCGATGTACTAGTGTTTCAGATTCTGGTTTGTTCACACGCCTCGCGGTAAAACTCCGCAAGTGGAAATTGAGGGTGTGACAGATTGGTATCAGAGCCACTAGCTATAGAGAACCAGGTTTGCATTAGAAGTAGACCTAAACTATAGCTGATATCACGACACTAGACTTAGTTTGGCACCAAATTATTATATCTTGTTATGTAATATACCACAACTGTGTTTGGTAGATCATGCCTTCATAATAAGAAATGAAAACAACTCATAACTAACTACACGACCTAACAGGCAATGTCATCATCCTCATCGTCATCATCGTCCGACAGACTTACGCCACCAAGGGCACCAGGAAAGGCACCAATGGTGGAACCCATACCATCTTATGGCGTGGAGACACGCTCAGCTGCAAGGAAAAGGCTCGCTCTGGGGGAGGAGTCGTCGTTACGCCCAACCATTGCTGTACCGGTTGAACCGGTTAATCCTGTAGAAATAGGAATTGACATACTTAGAATCCTGGTACATACACAACAAAAACAGTTAGAAAGAATGCAGGAAACCATCCTAGCACAAGGATGGATGATCCGACAACTTACAGGTAAGACCGACTCGCTCGAGGAAGAGCATCGTTACGAGCAAGATAGCTCGTAACACCATAGCCAGAGATCTGCGTGCTAAGCAGATAAGAGCCGACTGGCTTGAGGACAGAGTCCTGGAAAATAGTTGGAACATTCAGGAACTGCAAAATCAAGCACTTGCACCAGCACCGGCCCCTCCAGTGCCGGTAGAGGAGGATCCAGAAGAGGATCCAGAGGAGGACCCTGAGGTGGATCCAGAGGAGGATCCGGAGGAGGACCCAGCTGAAGAAGCTGGAAATGCCGCACAGGATGACGGCAACGACAGTGACTTGGGGGATGGAGACGTAGACGACTGACACGTCCCGCTTATTTTATTTGTTTTCCTTCAGTTTATTTTCCCACTTGTGTTTAAACTTGAGACTTTATAGTGAATTCGTATGTTTGATTTGCACTTTTGTAAGACGTTGAAATTTCAGTTAATCAAGTATTTCTTTTGACTATTTAACATATTGAGTTGACATAACTTACTAATTATTAAAGCACGAAGTAGGATAACTATATTGGATATATAGACTTATCGGGGTGTGTTTGTGTTGTGTTTCGAAGATCTAAATGGCGACTGGAAGACGTGGAAACCTTAACTTGACGCCCGAAGAGCTAGCTGCCATGATTCAAGAGCACGTGAACGCAGCTTTAGCGGGTGTTCAGAACCAACCGGCAGGTAACCATTATTAAATTTTCGCGTGAAAATCTAATAGTTAGACTAGTAAGAATTCCTTGCTGACTCCCTGTTCTCTGTCAGCAGGAGGGGGCTTTAACCCCTACAAGATGTTCCTTGACGCAAAGCCAAGCAAATTTTCGGGGGCGGAAGGACCCATTGGATTGGTCCGCTGGATCGAAAAATCAGAATCCGTTTTTGAAATGTGCAACTGCCTAGAGGCCAACAAGGTCAAATACGCAGCCTCAACACTGGAAGATGGGGCACTGACATGGTGGAATGCCCAAGTCCAAACACGTGGACTTATAGCTGCGAATGCAATGGTGTGGGCTGAGTTCAAGGCCCTAATTAAAGAGGAGTACTGTCCACGAGACAGAGTGCAACAATTGGAGCAAGCTTTATGGAACCACAAGATGGTGGGATCGGAAATTGAAGCTTACACCGCAAAACACCATGACTTGGTATTTCTGTGTCCCGAATTGGCCAACACGGTGGAGAAAAGACTCGAGTTCTATCTCGGGGGTCTGGTTTCGGAAATTCAGGGAATGGTAATGTCTAGTAACCCTGTAACTGAACATCAAGCAATCCGATTGGCTCACAAACTCACCGATAAGGCGGTGGAACAGAAGAAACTGCCAGCACGGGGTACAACTGAAGTTGCCCCGGACAACAAAAGAAAATTTGAAGACTCCACTGTTCGACAGTCTTCGTCATCTCATCCGCAGCAAGGGAACCAGAAACGGTTCAATCACTACAACAGCCACCGGGGTCATCAAAATCAGCCCGCCAACAACTACAACAACAACAACAACCAGCATGCAGGCGGCTATGTAGGTCGAAAGCCGTAGTGCAATCGCTGCAATCTTTATCATCACGGCCCATGTGCCGGAAACCGCTGCCAACGATGTGGCAAGGTGGGACATGCGGCAAAGGATTGTCGTGGGGAAATCATGTCCCGACAAAATCAAAATCAGCCCCAGGGGATAAACCGGGGATGCTATCAGTGTGGTAGCACTGCTCATTTCAGAAGAGACTGCCCACAGTTGCGTAACAACAACAATAATGGTGGAAACAACCACAACCACAATAACCACAACAACAATAATAACAACAACAATAATGGAAACGGTGGCACAGGAGGTGCCAAAGGTCGCGCATTTACATTGGGCCGCGGAGAGGCCAGAAACGACTCGAACGTGGTCACCGGTAAGTTTCCCCTTAATGAACATTTTGCTTCTGTGCCTTTTGATACGGGTGCGGATAGGAGCTTTATATCCGAGTCTTTTAGGAGGAACCTAAATCTCACGCTTAAACCATTAGAAACCCCTTATGTTATAGAATTAGCCGATGGTAAATCTGTAGATGTGACCCAAATCGTATCCGGCTGTCAACTCAAACTCGCGGGCCACACCTTTACCATTGATCTGATGACAACTACTCTGGGTAGTTTTGACGTGGTAGTCGGAATGGACTGGCTATCCGACGTCCGGGCTGAAGTTCTCTGCTTCGAAAAATCTATCCGTATTCCGCTCTCGAACGACGAAATCCTGACGGTACAAGGCGATAAGGCAAGCGCCGTCACCAACATCATCTCTTACATGCAAGCGCAGAAGTATCTTCGGAGGAAGAACTCCTTCGCTTTACTCGCACTGATTACCGAACAGCCTAAGGACGAGAAACATATAGAAGACATCCCTGTCGTCCGCGATTTTTCCGATGTATTCCCAGAAGAACTACCTGGTCTTCCACCACATCGACAATTGGAGTTTGAAATCGAATTGGCAAGCAATGCAACTCCTATTGCAAAGGCTCCATACCACCTAGCTCCAGCTGAACTGCAGGAGCTGTCTACCCAACTTCAGGAACTTTTAGAGAAAGGATTTATCCGACCAAGCGTTTCGCCATGGGGAGCTCCAGTCCTGTTTGTCAAGAAGAAGGACGGGACTTTCCGCATGTGCATCGACTACAGGAACTCAACAAGGTTACCGTCAAGAACCGATACCCGTTACCTCGCATCGACGATCTATTCGACCAACTTCAAGGGTCAAGTTACTACTCTAAGATTGATTTACAGTCCGGTTACCACCAGCTACGCGTCAGGGAGGAGGATATCGCCAAGACGGCATTTCGCACTCGGTATGGCCATTACGAATTCTTGGTCATGCCCTTCGGTCTCACCAATGCACCCGCGGTGTTCATGGACCTCATGAACCGCGTGTGTAAACCATACCTCGACAAGTTTTTCATTGTGTTCATCGATGACATACTCATCTACTCCAAAAGTGAAGAAGAACATGCGGAACATCTACGATTACTGCTAGGGCTACTTCAACAGGAAAAACTATATGCCAAGCTTTCGAAGTGTGATTTCTGGATTCGGGAAGTTCAGTTTCTCGGGCATATCGTGAATGAAAAGGGTATCCACGTAGACCCTGCCAAGATTGAAGCCATCAAAAACTGGGAAGCACCTAAGACACCGACGGAGATCCGCCAATTTTTGGGATTGGCTGGTTACTACAGACGCTTCATCGAGGGGTTTTCAAAGATCGCACAACCGCTTAATACCCTCACTCAGAAAGGTATCAAGTATACTTGGGGTGACAAGCAAGAAACAGCATTTCAATTGCTGAAGCAGAAATTTTGCAGTGCGCCCATTCTGTCCTTGCCGGAAGGGACAGATGACTTTGCAGTGTATTGTGATGCTTCCATTCAGGGATTGGGATGCGTACTCATGCAACGCGATAAGGTCATCGCGTATGCGTCGCGACAGCTGAAGGTTCACGAGAAAAACTACACGACGCATGACCTGGAATTGGGAGCAGTAGTGTTTGCACTTAAGATTTGGAGACACTACCTCTATGGAACGAAGTGCACAATCTTTACTGACCACAAAAGCCTCCAACACATCTTTGATCAGAAGGAGTTGAACATGCGACAGCGTCGCTGGGTCGAACTCTTGAACGATTATGAGTGTGCCATTCGGTATCACCCGGGTAAAGCTAACGTGGTAGCTGATGCCCTCAGTAGGAAGGAACACTTGAAACCTCGTCGCGTACGAGCACTACAACTCACTATTCATTCGGGGTTACCCGAACAAATACGCGACGCCCAGTTAGAAGCAGTTAAGGAGGAAAACATCAAAGCCGAATCAGTGGGAAAAATGGAGCGCGATTGGGAAGTAAAGCCCAATGGAGCCCGGTATTTTATGAATCGCATATGGGTACCTCTCTACGGAAACCTCAGAGAGCTAGTCATGGATGAATCTCACAATCTCGATACTCTGTCCATCCAGGTTCGGATAAGATGTATCAAGACCTTAAAACTGCGTATTGGTGGCCCAACATGAAAGCCGATATAGCCACCTACGTGAGTAAATGTTTGACTTGTGCAAAAGTCAAGGTGGAGTATCAAAAACCATCGGGGCTACTCCAACAACATGAGATCCCAGTGTGGAAATGGGATCAGATCTCAATGGATTTCATCACTAAACTCCCGCGAACCTTGGGTGGTTGCGATACCATCTGGGTGATCGTGGATCGTTTAACTAAGTCCGCACACTTCCTAGCTATCAAAGAAACAGATAAGATGGAGAAGTTGACTCGCATCTACATTAAGGAAGTAGTTTCTCGGCACGGAGTGCCAACGTCCATCATCTCAGACAGAGATGCTCGCTTCACGTCAAACTTCTGGCAGTCACTCCAGAAAGCGTTGGGAACACGCTTAGATATGAGCACAGCCTATCACCCCCAGACTGATGGTCAAAGCGAAAGGACCATACAGACCTTGGAAGACATGCTTAGGGCATGCGTAGTGGACTTCGGAAATAGTTGGGAAATCCACCTGCCTCTAGTAGAATTCTCATATAACAACAGCTATCACACGAGTATTTCGGCAGCACCGTTTGAGGCATTATACGGTCGCAAATGTAGATCACCGGTCTGCTAGGCAGAAGTCGGTGACAGTCAACTCACAGGCCCTGAGTTAATACTTGAGGCCACTGAAAAGATTGTACAAATCAGAAACCGCATGGCGGCGGCACGAGATCGACAGAAAAGCTACGCTGATCAACGACGCAAACCACTTGAATTTCAAGTAGGCGACCGCGTCCTACTAAAGGTGTCACCCTGGAATGGTGTAATCCATTTTGGAAAACGGGGCAAACTAAACCCACGGTACGTAGGCCCGTTTGTAATCTTAAAACGTATCGGACCCGTAGCTTACCAATTAGACCTTCCTGCCGAACTCAGTGGAGTTCACAACGTATTTCACGTGTCAAATCTGAAGAAGTGTCTATCAGATGAAACTCTAGTTATTCCATTGGATAAGATCCAAGTGGATGAACAACTGCACTTTGTGGAACAGCCTATTGAGATCATGGATCGTGAGATCAAGACTCGAAGGCACGGCAAAATTCCGATCGTTAAGGTTCGTTGGGACTCTAAGCGTGGACCGGAGTTCACGTGGGAAAAGAGGACCAAATGAAAAACAAATACCCACACCTCTTCGCAACTGAGCAGCAAACTAACGACACCAATAATTGAATTTTCGGGACGAAAATTCTTTCAACATGGGGATGATGTGACAACCTGGAAACTTATCATACTTTCGTGTACTATTGTTGACTAAATTCTGGTGCATGGCACTTGGAAATCTTTGTGTATGGCACTTGGGAACTTCTTGTAAACGAACTAACTCTTTGTGCGTGGCACTCTAAAGATGTACGCTACATGCTAAACCGCGTTTACTCAATTTTCGGGACGAAAATTCTTTCAACATGGGGATAATGTGATATCCCGGGTTTTTCGGATAACTTAAACGCGACACTTGTCGAATAATGTATATGCTAAGTATTAAACGTGTATGAGTTAAATGAATACGTGATGTGTGTTGTGTGATTGTTTTAGTTATAGAGAAGTGTGGTAGATATGTACACGAACTGAACCGAACCACGACACGAACCAACCTTGATTCATTGTAACTCTAGGAATTAATCAAGTTAGGACTCAAACATGTCTTGGCCGCGAGATCAAAACCTAAAACTAATTCGGCCAAGATCAAACCCAAACCCGTAGCAAACCTAAAACTATTCGGCCGATCAAACCAAACCAAACCAACCCGTGTGCAAACCAAATTAACCCATTGCGTACAACCCAAACCGAGATCAAACAAACCTTAAACGCCTCCCGGCCGCAAGATAAAACCCAAACCGACCCAACCCAAGTCCCTCGGCCACAAGCTTAAGCCTAACCGTAACCCTCATCTTCTTTGCGCCTATATATACTAACACTCATGCATGTTTCATACACAAACACAAACCCTAGAAGGAAACTGCCGTCGGCAGCTTGTTCTCAGCCTTGCGATCGCAGACAGATCTTTTCCTTGTTCGTTCCTTTCTCTCGGTCGCAGCAGCAGCAACCATCGCCATCTTCACCTCCATTCAATCAACAAAACAGCCCACTTTATCATCATCCTCTCGGTCGCAATCTAGTTGGATCAGCCGAGTTGTTCTTGTCCAAATCTCGGCTTGTTTGCCTAGTTATTCAAGGTCAGAATTATCTTTGATTACGAAATCATGTTCGGATATATACGCTTAAATGAATTGATTAGTTTGCTTCGGATATATATATGTTTGAACGGATTTATTTGCTTGTTTTCGGATTATGTGTGTGTGTTAAGTAATCGGCTGAACTATCCATAGTTGCGTGTATAATTGTTTGCGGATATCATAAGTTGCAAGTGTGCTTTGTTTGTAATAACTAGAACTAAGAACTAGGGTTTGAATGGATGAGATATTGGTATTGATCTAGGATTAGAAATCGGTTTTTGATCACCTAGGTTAACCATATGAACGAGTTGTGCGAATTAATGGTAACAATAATGCTGAAACAGGATGCTGAGTAATAGTTACAGCCGACTTCATCTGGCTGTAACTCGGTCGTTAGTTGTCGAAAAACGGATTTTCTGATGTCTAGAACGTAGAGATTTGAATAAGGAATCTAATGGCACTGATTCATAATTTTCTGAAAACGTTTGATATTTTTAAAGGGCCAGATAAGTTCAGTAATTAAAGCTGTGAACAATTCTGAAATTTTGTGGGTTGTTTATCAAGTTGGATTTTAAAATCAGGAGAGAGTTGAGTCACGATTTTTGTACAGCAACTAGGTATGGAAATTTCCGGGCAACTCCAACTGGAATTTTGTTAATTGGACGATCAGTGATTTTTAAATAAATTCTTCCGTGGACTGCAGTCAGAAAGCGGTAAATCTGACTGCAGCCTAGTATATTAATATTTATGGTTAATTGGTAAAGATTTAGGACTTGGAAAAATTATATAAATTTCTATGGTATAAATGTCACCTACTGTAAAAATATTGGAATTTTTGGAATGTTAGGACTATTTTATAAAAATCCTAGAAAACAGCTGAATAATGAGTGTTAAGCTGAAATTTGATAACTTGTGATTTTGTGTACCAAATTATGGCATGAATTGGTTTATGTTTATGATAAGTTGTTTTAATCACTAGGATCACATGAAGATACTTGCATGCATGTTTGAGTGTTAGATATGTTGTTTGTGTGTATCACTTTGTGAGTAAATTACGTGTAGAATTTGTATTGGTGTGTTTACACACTGACTTGAAATCAATTGGTTTGTTAGGACGCAATTAGCGGTCCCATTCTTTACAACTTCTTTTGCTACACTAACCGAGCAACAAAAGGTGAGTTCACGGCCCCTAACTTTATCCGGTTTTTAAACAACAGGGGGAGAAACATGTATACACTCTCAAACTCAATCTCTTTACGTTATACGAATTTAACGTCACATAACTATACGGTAACTAAGTTAATGTTAATGTAATGTTATGGTCACTAAGCAGCTTTATCACTTAAGTCCTCGACAATCTCTCGGATCGTTAGTATTTAGGTTAAATAGCGGGGGAGTTATAAGTAGTACTACTGGGCCCGACAAGCCCCATCCGAGCTAGTCGCGCTAGCCGACCGGGTATGGTCAACGGGTGAATAATTCGGCCTAACCACGCCATGGTCATGTGAAAGGCCTGGCAAAACGGAGGCACAACAGTCAGCTTCGATCGCGAACACTTACGTGACATGACTTTAGGCTAGCTACCTATATATATTAACATTGAACTTAATTACGAAACTACGATATTATCCTGGGTTGGGGATAATGGAAACAACTTAATATTCCGGGTTTGGAATATTGGAAACAACAACTTAATATTCCGGGTTGGAATATTGGAAACAACAACTTAATATTCCGGGTTGGAATATTGGAAACAACAACTTAATATTCCGGGGTTGGAATATTGGAAGCAACAACTTATTATTCCGGGTTGGAATAATGGAACCAATACGTTATCCCGGGTTAGGGATAACGGAGAAAACAAACTATAATCGAACAAACGAAATTATGAAAACCTGTGAACTCACTCATCTTTAATGTTGACACTTGTTTCTTTACATGTTTCTCAGGACGCTAGGAGCTCTAGGTGCACGCACATGCATTGAACAAGACATCTTTTATCGATTCTTATTTATCAATATTGTTTTGAGGTTTTTCATTTGTTTTGGCGTTTGTGTTGGCGCCCGCTTCACTACTTATTTATGCTTCCGCTCAAACTTTAAAACTGATGCTTCTGCTAAATATTGGTAACTAATTTAGACAGTATAAAATCTACAACAAATGATTTTGGAAAACGTATTATCAAATCATATAGAGTCGTTCGATGTACTAGTGTTTCAGATTCTGGTTTGTTCACACGCCTCGCGGTAAAACTCCGCAAGTGGAAATTGAGGGTGTGACACGTGTACCCGGGTATTGGGAAAAATTAGAAAAATTTTGAAAAGAGCTAAAGTGTATGTCTAGGGACTTCTCCTGGATCCGGTTCTTGTGTAAAGTCTTGGAAGGGTCGATGGACGCCTCCTAGACCCATGTAATGAGACGATTCACAGGTCTGACTCATATGTCGGTTGTAGGGGACATGTTGTGTACCCGAGTATTGGGGAAAAATAGAAAAAAATGAAAAGAGTCAAAGTGTGTGTCTATGGATTCTCCTAGATCCGGTTCTTGCGTAGAGTCTTGGAATGGTCCATGGATGTCTGCTAGAACCAAGTAATGAGCCGATTCACAGGTCGAACCCATATGTCGGTTGTATGGGACGTATGTCATGTACCCGGTTATTGGGCAAAACTAGAAAATTTTGAAAAGAGTCAAACTGTATGTCCAGGGCCTTCTCCTACATCCGGTTCTTGTGCAGAGTCTTGGAATGGTCCATGGACGCCTGCTAGAAACAAGTAATGACATGTCCCATACAACCGACATATGGGTTAGACCTATGAATCAACTCATTACTTGGTTTTAGCAGGCGTCCATGGACCATTCAAAGACTCTACGCAAGAACCTGATCTAGGAGAATGCCAAAGACATACACTTTGACTCTTTTCAATTTTTTCTATTTCCCCTAATACTCGGGTACACGACACGTCCCTTAAAACCGACATATGAGTCAGACCTGGGAATCGTCTCATTACATGGGTCTAGGAGGCGTCCATCGACCCTTCCAAGACTTTACACAATAACCGGATCTAGGAGAAGTCCCTAGACAAACACTTTAGCTCTTTTCAAAAAAATTCTAGTTTTTCCTAATACCCGGGTACACGACACGTCTCTTACAACTGACATATAGATCAGACCTGTGAATCGTCTCATTACTTGTGTCTATGAGGCGTTCATGGACCCTTCCAAGACTTTACGCAAGAACCAGATTTAGGAGAAGGCCCTAGACATACACTTTAACTCTTTTCAAAATTTTCTAGTTTTTCCCAATACCCGGGTAGACGACACGTCACTTACAACTTACATATGGGTCAGACCTATGAATCGGCTCATTACTTTGTTCTAGCAGGCGTCCATGTACCATTCCAAGACTCTACGCAAGATCGGATCTAGGAGAAGGCCCTAGACATACACTTTGACTCTTTTCAAATTTTTCTGGTTTTGCCCAATACCCGGGTACACGACTCGTCCCTTACAACTGACATATGGGTCAGACCTGTGAATCGGCTCATTACTTGGGTCTAGGAGGCGTCCATAGACCCTTCCAAGACTTTACGCTAGAACCGGATCTAGTAGAAGTCCCTAGACATACACTTTAGCTCTTTTCAAAATTTTTTTAGTTTTTCCCAATACCCGGGTACATGACACGTCCCTTACAACCGACATATAGGTCAGACCTGTGAATCATCTCATTACTTGTGTCTAGGAGGCGTTCATGGACCCTTCCAAGACTTTACGCAAGAACTGGATTTAGGAGAAGGCCCTAGACATACACTTTAACTTTTTTCAATTTTTTCTAGTTTTGCCCAATACCCGGGTACACGATACGACCCATACAACCGACATATGGGTTACACCTTTGAATCGGCTCATTACTTGGTTCTAGCAGGCGTCCATGGTCCATTCCAAGACTCTACACAAGAACCGGATCTAGGATAATGCAATTGACATACACTTTGACTCTTTTCAATTTTTTCTATTTTTCTCCAATACTCGGGAACACGACACGTCCCTTACAACCGACATATGAGTCAGACCTGTAAATCGTCTCATTACATGGGTTTTGGAGCGTCCATTAACCTTTCCATGACTTTACGCAAGAACCGGATCTAGGAGAAGTCCCTAGACATACACTTTAGCTCTTTTCAAAATTTTTCTAATTTTCCAATACACGGGTACACGACACGTCTCTTACCACCAACATATAGGTCAGACCTGTCAATCATCTCACTACTTTTGTCTAGGAGGCGTTCATGGACCCTTCCAAGACTTTAGGCAAGAACCGGATTTAGGAGAAGGCCCTAGACATACACTTTAACTCTTTTCAAATTTTTCTAGTTTTACCCAATACCCGGGTACACGACACGTCCCATACAACCGACATATGGGTTAGACCTGTGAATCGGCTCATTACTTGGTTCTAGCAGGCGTCCCTGGACCATTCCAAGACTCTACGCAAGAACCGGATATAGGAGAAGGCCCTAGACATAACTTTGACTCTTTTCAATATTTCGAGTTTTGCCCGATACCCGGGTACACGACACGTCCCTTACAATCGACATATGAGTCAGACCTGTGAATCAGATCATTACTTGGGTCTAAGAGGCGTCCATCTACCCTTCCAAGACTTTACGTTAGAACCCGATCTAGGAGAAGTCCCTAGACATATACTTTAGCTCTTTTCAAAAATTTTTCTAGTTTTTCCCAATACCCGGGTACACGACACGTCCCTTACAACCGACATATAGGTCAGACCTGTGAATCGTCTCATTACTTGTGTCTAGGAGGCGTTCATGGACCCTTCCAAGACTTTACGCAAGAATCGGATTTAGGAGAAGGCCCTAGACATACACTTTAACTCTTTTCAAAATTTTCTAGTGTTGACCAATACCTAGGTACACGACACGTCCCATACAACCGACATATGGGTTAGACCTATGAATCGGCACATTACTTAGTTCTAGCAGGCGTCCATTGACCATTCCAAGACACTATGCAAGAACTAGATCTAGGAGAAGGCCCTAGACATACATTTTGACTCTTTTCAAATTTTTCTAGTTTTGCCCAATACCCGGGAACACGACACGTCCCATACAACCGACATATGGGTTAGGCCTGTGAATCGGCTCATTACTTGGTTCTAGCAGGCGTCCATGGACCATTCTAGGACTCTACGCAAGAACCGGATCTAGGTGAAGGCTCTATACATACACTTTGACTCTTTTCAAAATTTTCTAGTTTTTCCCAATACCAGGGTACACGATACATCCCTTACAACCGACATATAGGTGAGACCCATGAATTGCCTCATTACTTGTGTCAAGGAGGCATTCATGGACCCTTCAAAGACTTTACGCAAGAACCGGATTTAGGAGAAGGCCCTAGACATACACTTTAACTCTTTTCAAATTTTTCTAGTTTCACCCTATACCCGGGTACACGACACGTCCCATACAACCGACATATGGGTTAGACCAGTGAATCGGCTCATTACTTGGTTCTAGCAGGCGTCCCTGGACCATTCTAAGACTCTACGCAAGAACCGGATCTAGGAGAAGGCCCTAGACATACACTTTGACTCTTTTCAAATTTTTCTAGTTTTGCCCGATACCCGGGTACAGGACACGTCCCTTACAATCAACATATGAGTCTGACCTGTAAATCGGATCATTACTTGGGTCTAGGAGGCGTCCATCTACCCTTCCAAGACTTTACGCTAGAACCGGATCTAGGATAAGTCCCTAGACATATACTTTAGCAATTTTCAAAAATTTTCTAGTTTTCCCAATACCCGGGTACACGACACGTCCCTTACAACCGACATATAGGTCAGACCTGTGAATCGTCTCATTACTTGTGTCTAGGAGGCGTTCGTGGACCCTTCCAAGACTTTACACAAGAATCGGATTTAGGAGAAGGCCATAGACATACACTTTAACTATTTTCAAAATTTTCTAGTTTTGCCCAATACCCGGGTACACGACACGTCCCATACAACCGACATATGGGTTAGACCTGTGAATCGGCTCATTACTTGGTTCTAGCAGGCGTCCCTGGACCATTCCAAGACTCTACGCAAAACCGGATTTAGAAGAAGTCCTTAGACATACACGTTAGCTCTTTTCAAAATTTTCTAGGTTTGCCCAATACCCTAGTACACGACACGTCCCATACATCCGACATATTGGTTAGACCTGTGAATCGGCTCATTACTCCGTTCTAGCAGGCGTCCCTGGACCATTCCAAGACTCTACGCAAGAACCGGATCTAGGAGAAGGCCCTAGACATACACTTTGACTCTTTTCAGATTTTTCTAGTTTTTTCCCAATACCCGGGTACATGACTCGTCCCTTACAACCGACATATAAGTCAGACCTGTGAATCATCTCATTACTTGTGTCTATGAGGCGTTTATGGACACTTCCAAGACTTTACGCAAGAACCGGATTTAGGAGAAGGCCCTAGACATACACTTTAACTCTTTTCAAATTCTTCTAGTTTTTCCCAATACTGGGTACACGACACGTCCCATACAACCGACATATGGGTTAGACCTGTGAATCGGCTCATTACTTGTGTATAGGAGGCGTTGATGGACCTTTCCAAGACTTTACGCAAGAATCGGATTTACGAGAAGGTCCTAGACATACACTTTAACTCTTTTCAAATTTTTCTAGTTTTGCCCAATACCCGGGTACACGACACGTCCCATACAACCGACATATGGGTTAGACATGTGAATCGGCTCATTACTTGGTTCTAGCAGGCGTCCATTGACCATTCCAGGACTGTACGCAAGAACCGGATCTAGGAGAAGTCCCTAGATATACACTTTGACTGTTTTCAAAAATTTCTAGTTTTTACCGATACCCTGGTACACGACACATCACTTACAACCGACATATAGGTCAGACCTGTGAATCATCTCATTACTTGTGTCTAGGAGGCGTTCATGGACCTTCCAAGGCTTTACACAAGAACCAGATTTAGAATAAGGCCCTAGACATACACTTTAACCCTTTTCAAAATTTCAGGTTTTGCCTAATACCCGAGTACATGACACGTCGCATAGTTAGACCTGTGAATTGGCTCATTACTTGGGTCTAGCAAGCGTCCATGGACCATTCCAAGACTCTACGCAAGAACCGGAACAAGGATAAGGACCTAGACATACATTTTGACTCTTTTCAAAATTTTCTAGTTTTGCCCAATACCCGGGTACACGACACGTCCCATATAACCGACATATGGGTTACACATGTGAATCGTCTCATTACTTGGTTCTAGCAGGCGTCCCACGACCATTCCAAGACTCTACGCAAGAACCGGATCTAGGACGCCCTAGTCATACACTTTGACTCTTTTCAAATTTTCTAGTTTTTCCCAATACCCAAGTACACGACATGTCCCTTACAACCGACATATAGGTCAGACCTGTGAATCTTCTAATTACCTGTGTCTAGGAGGCGTTTATGACCCTTCCAAGACTTTACGCAAGAACCGGATGTAGGAGAAGGCCCTAGCCATACACTTTAACTCTTTTCAATTTCGTGACCCAACCCTCTACAGATTATGAGATCCGACTCGATAAACAACTAACAAATTTTCAAAATTTACACAGCTTCAGTTACTGCACCTAATTGACCACTTAAAAATATCAAACGACCTCAGCAAAATATGAATCCAGCGCCATTAGAAGCGTTTTTCAAAAATATACGTTTTAGGCTTCAGAAATTCAACTTTTCGATAAATAATAACCAAGTTACAGCCAACTGAAGTTGGATGTAAACACCATTCAGCAACCTGTTTTCTACTTTTATCGCAATAGAACACGCTTAAACGATCGAGACGTTAAATATAAATGATCAAGAAAAGATTTATTAGTCACATATCATCATTTACATCATACTCATGCAAACCCTAATCATGTAATATGATTTTTATCACAAAACGCAGCCTATGATTCTTGTATCCAACTAAACATCATAATCGCAAAACTCGCACAATTAATCGAACTAAACATCATAACACTTTCATAACAATGATTCTACCATTACATATAAGCATGATCAAGAGTTCATAAATCCTAATGTGATTTGCGAAACAATAAAAACCCTAACCTTGCAACGATGAAGATTAACGAACCGGGAACGAGATTGGAATCACTTCGGTTTTTGGAGAAAGTTGCGATCGAGAGAAAGGGTGGGGGGGGGGGCTGCCGTCGGCTCTTAGAGCTAGGGTTTAGGTTTGTTTTTTTTTTGAAACATAACACATACATGCATGCCTATTTATACCAAAACAAGGGAAAGAAGAAAAGGAGAAAGGGTGGGGTGATTTGCGGCCGCACAAGGGGGTTTGGGTGGGTAACTTAGGCCTCAAGTTTAGGCTAGTTACTTAGGCCACAAGGAAGTGAGGTCGACACGTTTCGCGGCTCGGTTCGGTTCGGCTATTTATTTAATATATATTTTTTTTATAAACTAATAATCACGAAATCAAAACATGATATAATAACTCACAAAACTTATAAACGTCTAATAACACATAGCACGTAATTCACTCGATAAGTTCACAAAGTTAGCGTGGTTATTTCGAGCGTGTAATTTCATTCTCCGAATCAAATTAGCGTAGGAATGAATAACCGTGAAGTTGTGCGTTTAAGATACCTGAAAAACCGGGATGTCACATTATCCCCATGTTGAAAGAATTTTCGTCCCGAAAATTGAGTAAACGCGGTTTAGAATGCAACGCACAAAGATTCAGTTTGTTAGCAATGGTACAAGAAATTCCCAGGCTGTCACATCATCCCCATGTTGAAAGAATTTTCGTCCCGAAAATTTAGTTGGTGGTAACGTTAGCTTGCTGCTCAGCTGCAAAGAGGTGTGGGTATTTGCTTTTCATTTGGTCCTCTCTTTCACACGTGAACTCCGGTCCACGCTTAGAATCCCAACGAACCTTGACGCTCGGTATCTTGCTGTGCCTTCGAGTCTTGATCTCACGATCCATGATCTCGATAGGTTGTTCCACAAAGTGCAGTTGTTCATCCACTTGAATCTCATCCAAAGGAATTACTAGGGTTTCATCTGATAGACACTTCTTCAGATTTGACACGTGAAAAACGTTGTGAACTCCACTGAGTTCGGTAGGAAGGTCTAATTGGTAAGCTACGGGCCCGATACGCTTCAAGACCACAAATGGGCCTACGTATCATGGGTTTAGTTTGCCTCGTTTCCCAAAATGGATTACACCCTTCCAGGGTGACACCTTCAGTAGGACGCGGTCGCCTACTTGAAATTCGAGCGGTTTGCGTCGTTGATCAGCGTAGCTTTTTTGTCGATCTCGTGCCGCTGTCATGCGGTTTCTGATTTGTACAATCTTTTCAGTAGCCTCAAGTATCAACTCAGGGCTTGTGAGTTGACTGTCACCGACTTCTGCCAACAAACCGGTGATCTACATTTACGACCGTATAATGCTTCAAACGGTGCTGCCGATATACTCGTATGGTAACTGTTGTTATACGAGAATTCCACTAAAGGCAGATGGATTTCCCAACTATTCCCGAAGTCTACCACGCATGCCCTAAGCATGTCTTCCAAGGTCTGAATGGTCCTTTCACTTTGACCATCCGTCTGAGGGTGATAAGCTGTGCTCATATCTAAGCGTGTACCCAACGCTTTCTGAAGTGACTGCCAAAAGTTGGACGTGAAACGGGCATCTCTGTCTGAGATGATGGACGTTGGCACCCCGTGCCGAGAAACAACTTCCTTAATGTAGATGCGAGTCAACTTATCCATCTTATCCGTTTCTTTGATCGCTAGGAAGTGTGCGGACTTAGTTAGACGATCCACGATCACCCAGATGGTATCGCAACCACCCAGCGTTCGCGGGAGCTTAGTGATAAAGTCCATCGAGATCTGTTCCCATTTCCACACTAGGATCTCAGGTTGTTGAAGTAGTCCTGATGGCTTCTGGTATTCCACCTTGACCTTCGCATAAGTCAAACACTTGCTCACATAGGTGGCTATATCCGCTTTCATGTTGGGCCACCAGTACGCGGCTTTAAGGTCTTGATACATCTTATCCGAACCAGGATGGACAGAGTATCGGGATTTGTGAGCTTCGTCCATGACTAGCTTTCTGAGGTCTCCGTAGAGAGGTACCCATATGCGATTCATGAAATACCGGGCTCCATTGGGTTTTACTTCCCAATCGCGTTCCATTTTTCCAACCGATTTGGCCTTGATGTTTTCTTCCTTAACTGCTTCTAACTGCGCGTCGCGTATCTGTTCGGGTAACCCCGAATGGATGGTGAATTGTAATGCTCGTACCCGACGAGGTTTCATGTGCTCCTTCCTACTGAGGGCATCAGCTACCACGTTAGCTTTTCCCGGGTGATACCAAATGGCACATTCATAATCGTTCAGGAGTTCGACCCAGAGGCGCTGTCGCATGTTCAACTCCTTCTGGTCAAAGATATGCCGGAGGCTCTGGTGATCTGTATAGATTGTGCACTTTGTTCCATATGTAGTGTCTCCAAATCTTAAGCGCAAACACCACTGCTCCCAATTCCAGGTCATGTGTTGTGTAGTTTTTCTCGTGAACCTTCAATTGTCGGGACGCATACGCGATGACCTTATCACGTTGCATGAGTACGCATCCCAATCCCTGAATGGAAGCATCACAATATACCACAAAATCATCAGTCCCTTCCGGCAAGGACAAAATGGGTGCACTACAAAGTTTCTGCTTCAGCAATTAAAATGCCGCTTCCTGCTTGTCACCCCAAGCATACTTGGTGCCTTTCTGGGTGAGGGTGGTAAGTGGTTGCACGATCTTTGAAAATCCCTCGATGAAACGCCTGTGGTAACCAGCCAAACCCAAAAATTGGCGGATCTCTGTCGGTGTCCTGGGTGCTTCCCAGTTCTTGATAGCATCGATCTTGGCGGGATCAACGTGGATACCCTTTTCATTCACAATATGCCCGAGGAACTGAACTTCCCGAATCCAGAAATCACACTTTGAAAGCTTGGCATATAGTTTCTCCTGTTGAAGTAATTCCAGCAGTAATCGTAGATGTTCAGCATGTTCTTCTTCACCTTTAGAGTAGATGAGTATGTCATCGATGAACACAATGACAAACTTGTCGAGATACGGTTTACACACGCGGTTCATGAGGTCCATGAACACCGCGGGTGCGTTGGTGAGACCGACGGGCATGACCAAGAACTCATAATGGCCATACCGAGTACGAAATGCCGTCTTAGCGATATCCTCCTCCCTGACGCGTAACTGGTGATAACCGGACCGTAGATCAATCTTGGAGTAGTAGCTTGACCCTTGAAGTTGGTCGAAGAGATCGTCGATGCGAGGTAATGGGTATCGGTTCTTGACAGTAACCTTATTGAGTTCCCTGTAGTTGATGCACATGCGGAAGGTCCCGTCCTTTTTCTTGACAAAGAGGACCGGAGCTCCCCATGGCGAAGTACTGGGTCGGATAAATCCTTTTTATAACAATTCCTGAAGTTGGGTAGACAGCTCTTGCAGCTCTGCTGGAGCCAGGCGGTACGGGGCCTTGGCGATAGGAGTTGCATGGTTCGCCAATTCGATTTCAAACTCCACTTGTCGATGTGGTGGAAGACCAGGTAACTCCTCTGGAAATACATCGGAAAAGTCACGGAGGACGGGGATATCTTCTATACGCTTCTCGTCCTTAGGTTGCTCGGTGACAAGTGCGAGCAAAGCGAAGGAGTTCTTCCTCCGAAGATACTTCTGTGCTTGCATGTAAGAGATGATGTTTGTGACGGCGCCTGCCTTCTCGCCTTGCACCATCAAGACTTCATCGTTAGAGAGCGGAATACAGATAGATTTCTCGAAGCAGTGGACTTCAGCTCGGACGTCGGATAGCCAGTCCATTCCGGCTGCCACGTCAAAACTACCCAGGGTAGTTGTCATCAGATCAATGGTAAAGGTGTGACCCATGAGTTTAAGTTGGCAGCCGGTTACTAAACGGGTCACATCTACAGATTTACCATCGGCTAGTTCTATGACGTAAGAGGTCTCTAGGGGTTTAGGCGTGAGATTTAGGTTCTTCCTAAAAGACTCAGATATAAAACTCCTATCCGCACCCGTATCAAAAAGTACAGTAGCAAAATGATCGTTAAGGGGAAAATTACCGGTGACCACGTTCGAGTCGTTTCTGGCCTCTCCGCGGCCTAGCGTAAATGCACGACCTTTGGCACCTCCTGTGCCACCATTTCCATTGTTGTTGTTGTTATTGTTGTTGTTGTGGTTGTTGTGGTTGTGGTTGTTGTTGTTCCCACCATTGTGTTTGTTGTTGCGAAGCTGTGGGCAGTCCCGTTTGAAGTGGGCAGTGCTACCACACTGATAGCACCCCCGGTTAATACCTTGCTGCTGACCCTGGTGCTGATTCTGATTTTGTCGGGGACATGATTTCCCCGCGACAATCCTTTGCCGCGTGTCCCACTTTGCCACATCGTTGGCAGCGATTTCCGGCACAAGGGCCGTGATGATGGAGGTTACAACGATTACATCGCGGCTTTCGACCCACATAGCCGCTTCTGTTCTGGGTGTTGTTGGCGGGCTGATTATTGTGACCCGATTGCTGTTGAAATTGTTGAACCGTTTCTGGTTCCCTTGTTGTGGCTGGGCTGACGAAGACTGTCGAGCAGGCGAGTCTTCAAATTTTCTTTTATTATCAGGGACAACTTCAGTTGCACCCCTAGATGGCAACTTCTTTTGTTCCACCGCCTTATCGGTGAGTTTGTGCGCCAGCCTGATCGCTTGATGCTCAGTCGCAGGGTTGCTAGCTATTACCATGCCCTGGATCTCGGGGACCAGACCCCCAAGGTAAAACTCGAGTTGTTTTTCAACGGTGTTGGCCAGATCAGGGCATAGGAACACCAGATCGTGATGTTTCGCCATGTACGCTTCAATTTCAGATCCTACCATCATATGGTTCCATAGTGCTTGCTCCAACTGCTGAACTCTGTCCTGCGGACAGTACTCCCCTTTGATTAGGGCCTTAAACTCGACCCAGGCCATTGCATTTGCAGCAATAAGTCCACGCGTTTGGACTTGTGCATTCCACCAAGTTAGTGCCCCATCCTCCAACGTTGAGGCAGCATACTTGACCTTGTTGGCCTCAAGGCAATTGCACATCTCGAACACCGATTCGGACTTTTCAATCCAACGGACCAGTCCTATGGGCCCTTCTGCACCCGTGAATTTGCTCGGTTTCGCATCGAGGAACATCTTGTAGGGGTTAAGACCCCCTCCTGCTGACAGAGGATAGGTAGTCAGCGAGAATGTCTACTAGCCCAACTATTAGATTTTCCCATGAAAATTTAATAATGGTTACCTGCTGGTGGGTTTTGAACACCTGCCAGAGCAGCATTCACGTGTTCTTGGATCATTGCGGCCAATTCTTCGGGTGTCATGTTGAGGTTTCCGCGACGTCCAGTTGCCATTTTAGATCTTCGCAAGACAACATAAACACACACCGATAAGTATATATATCCAATATAGTTATCCTACTCCATACTTAAATAATCCCTCAAATTATGTCAACCCAAATAAATTAAACAATCAAAAGGAATATTCGATCAAATAAAATTTCAACGTCTCACAAAATGCCAACCAAACATATCAGTTTAACTATAAAATTTCAAGTTCAAACATAAGTAGAAAGTAAATAGACTAAAGGAAACAAAAGGGATAAGCGAGACGAGTCAGTCTTCTACGTCTCCATCTCCCAAATCGCTATCGTTGCCGTCATCCTCCGTGGTGTTTCCAGCTTCTACAGCCGGGTCTTCCTCCGGATCCTCCTCTGGATCCTCCTCTTCTTCCTCTACCGGCGCTGGAGGGGCCGGTGCTGGTGCGGGTACTGGTAAAGGTGCCTGATTCTGTTCTAGTTCTTGAATTCTCCAGCTGGACTCAAGAACTCTGTCTTCGAGCCAGTCAACCCTCAGATGCTCAGCACGAAGACCTTTAGCTAAGGTGTTACGAGCTATTTTATTCTCATATTGCTCTTCCTCGAGCTCTCCAGTCTTACCCGTTAATTGTCGTATCATCCATCCCTGTGCTAGGATAGTTTCCTGCATTCTCTCTAGTTGTTCCTGTTGTTTTCTTATCATATCTCTAAGTAGGTCATTCCCTACTTCTAACGAGCTAACCGGTTCGACTGGCATAGCGGTGGTCGGGCGTGAGGACGACTCCTCTCCTAGAGCGAGTCTTTTCCTAGCAGCTGAGCGTGTCTCCACGCCATGAGGTGGTGAGGGTTCGACCATAGGTGCCTTCCCCGGCGCCCTTGGTTGTAATGGTTTGTCGGACGATGATGATGACATTGCCTGTTGGGTTGTGTAGTTAGTTACGAGTTGCGTTCATTACAATATGCATTTATATTTTGCATAACACAGTCGTAGTACAACACATAACAAGATATCACAGTTCAGTGCCAAACTAAGTCTAGTGTCGTGTAATCAGCTATAGTTTAGGTCTACTTTTAATGCAAACCTGGTTCTCTATAGCTAGAGGCTCTGATACCAATCTGTCACACCCCCAAATTTCCACTTGCGGAGTTTTAGCGTGAGGCGTGTTAACAAACCAGAATCTAAGACGCTAGTAACATCGAACGACTCTATATGATTCGTTTATACGTTTTCCAAAAATTATTTGTTTACCTATTCATAGTTATTTTCAAATTATCTTAGTTTGGTTTCAAAGTTTAGCGGAAGCATTAGTTTTAAAGTTGAGCGGAAGCATTAATGTAAAGTAAAGTAACGGGCGCCAACACAAATGCCAAAACTAAAGAAAAACCCAAACAATATTCGTAAATGAGACTCGATAAAAGATGTCTTGATCAATGCAAGTGAGTGCACCTAGAGCTCCTAGCGTCCTGAGAAATATGTAAAGAAACAAGTGTCAACATTAAAGAAGAGTGAGTTCACAGGTTTTTATAAGTTCATTAGTTCGGTTGAAAGTTTGTTTCCCCCGTTATCCCTAACCCGGAATAACGATATAGTTCCATTATTCCTAACCCGGAATAATAATGATGTTGGTTCCATTATTCCTAACCCGGAATAATATTGTTGTTCGTAATTAAGTTCAATGTTAACATGTAGGTAGCGAGCCTAAAGTTATGTCACATAAGTGTTCGCGATCGAAGCTGACTGTTGTGCCTCAGTGTTGCCCGGCCTATCACTGACCATGGCGAAAGTTAGGCCAAATTATTCACCGTTGACCATACCCGGTCGGTTAGCGCGACTAGCTCGGGTGGGGTTTGTCGGGCCCAGTAGTACTACTTATAATTTCCCCGCTATCTAACCCAATACTAACGATCCGAGAGTTTGTCGAGAACTTCCGTGATATAACTGCTTAGTGACCATAACGTACATTAACATTAACTTAGTTACCGAATAGTTTAACGACGTTAATTTCGTATAACGTAAAGAGATAGACTTGTAGAGTGTATACATGTTTCTCCCCCTGTTGTTTAAAACCGGATAAAATAGGGGCCGTGAACCCACCTTTAATTGCTCGGTTAGTGTAACACAGAAGTAGCAAATGATGGGACCGCTAATTGCGTCCTAACAAGTCAATCGATTTAAAGTTAGTGTGTGAACACACTGATACAAACCCTACATATAACTAACACACAATGAGGCACACATGATAACAAATTCGAAAACACATCATGCATGCAAAGTATTATCATAAACATTTGTATACACATTCGCAAGTTATCAAGTTTCAGCTTGTACGCTCATAACTAGGCTGTTTTCGAGGATTTTTATAAAATAGTTCCAACGTTCCAAAAATACCAATTTTTTTACAGAAGGTGTCAACTAAACAGTAGAATTTTATGTAAAATGTTCAAGTCCTAAAACTTTACCAATTATTCATAAACATTTGTATACTAGGCTGCAGTCAGATTCGTCGCTTTCTGACTGCAGTCCACGGGAGAATTTATTTAAAAATCATCGTTCATCCAATTAACAAAATTCCAGTGGGAGTTTCCCGGAAATTTCCGTCTCCAGTTGCTGTACAAATTTCGTGACCCAACCCTCTACAGATTATGAGATCCGACTCGATAAACAACTAACAAATTTTCAAAATTTACACAGCTTCAGTTACTGCACTTAATTGACCACTTAAAAATATCAAACGACCTCAGCAAAATATGAATCCAGCGCCATTAGAAGCGTTTTTCAAAAATATACGTTTTAGGCTTCAGAAATTCAACTTTTCGATAAATAATAACCAAGTTACAGCCAACTGAAGTTGGATGTAAACACCATTCAGCAACCTGTTTTCTACTTTTATCGCAATAGAACACGCTTAAACGATCGAGACGTTAAATATAAATGATCAAGAACAGATTTATTAGTCACATATCATCATGTACATCATACTCATGCAAACCCTAATCATGTAATATGATTTTTATCACAAAACGCAGCCTATGATTCTTGTATCCAACTAAACATCATAATCGCAAAACTCGCACAATTAATCGAACTAAACATCATAACACTTTCATAACAATGATTCTACAATTACATACAAGCATGATCAAGAGTTCATAAATCCTAATGTGATTTGCGAAACAATAAAAACCCTAACCTTGCAACGATGAAGATTAACGAACCGGGAACGAGATTGGAATCACTTCGGTTTTTGGAGAAAGTTGCGATCGAGAGAAAGGGTGGGGGGGGGGGGCTGCCGTCGGCTCTTAGAGCTAGGGTTTAGGTTTGTTTTTTTTTCGAAACATAACACATACATGCATGCCTATTTATCCCAAAACAAGGGAAAGAAGAAAAGGAGAAAGGGTGGGGTGATTTGCGGCCGCACAAGGGGGTTTGGGTGGCTAACTTAGGCCTCAAGTTTAGGCTAGTTACTTGGGCCACAAGGAAGTGAGGTCGACACGTTTCGCGGCTCGGTTCGGTTCGGCTATTTATTTAATATATATATTTTTTTTTATAAACTAATAATCACTAAATCAAAACATGATATAATAACTCACAAAACTTATAAACGTCTAATAACACATAGCACGTAATTCACTCGATAAGTTCACAAAGTTAGCGTGGTTATTTCGAGCGTGTAATTTAATTCTCCGAATCAAATTAGCGTAGGAATGAATAACCGTGAAGTAGTGCGTTTAAGATACCTGAAAAACCAGGATGTCACACAGGAGGCGTCCATCGAACCATCCTAAACTTTACGCAAGAACCGGATCTAGGAGAAGTCCCTAGACATACACTTTAACTCTTTTGAAAAATTTTCTAGTTTTTCCCAATACCCGGGTACACGACACGACCCTTACAACCGGCATATAGGACAGACCTGTGAATCGTCTCATTACTTATGTCTAGGAGGCGTTCATGGACCCTTCCAAGACTTTACGAAAGAATCGGATTTCGAAGAAGGCCCTAGACATACACTTTAATTCTTTTCAAATTTTTCTGGTTTTGCCCAATTCCCGGGTACACGACACGTCCATTACAACCGACATATGGGTTACACCTGTGAATTGGCTCATTACTTGGTCCTAGGTGACTTCCATGGACCATTCCAAGACTCTACACAAGAACCAGATCAGGGAAAAGGCCCTAGACATACACTTTGACTCTTTTCAAAATTTTCTAGTTTTACCCAATACGTACACGACACGTCCCATACAACCGACATATGGGTTAGACCTGTGAATAGTCTCATTACTTGTGTCTAGGAGGCATCCATGGACCCATCCAAGACTTTACGCAAGAACCGGATCTGGGAGAAGGCCCTAGACATACACTTTGACTCTTTTCAACTTTTTCTATTTTTCCCCAATACACGGGTACACGACACGTCCCTTACAACCGACATATGAGTCAGACCTGTAAATTGCCTCATTACATGGGTCTAGGAGGCGCCCATCGACCCATCCAAAACTTTACGGAAGAACCGGATCTAGGAGAAGTCCCTAGACATACACTTTTACTCTTTTCAAAAATTTTATAATTTTTCCCAATGCTCGGGTACACGACACGTCCCTTACAACCGACATATAGGTCAAACCTATTAATCGCCTCATTACTTGTGTCTAGGAGGCGTTCATGGAACCTTCCAAGACTTTACGCAAGAACCGGATTTTGGAAAGGCCCTAGACATACACTTTAACTCTTTTCAAAATTTTCAAGTTTTGCCCAATACCCGGGTACACGACACGTCCCATACAACCGAAATAAGGGTTAGACCTATTAATCGGCTCATTACTTTGTTCTAGAAGGCGTCCATGGACTATTCCAAGACTCTAAGCAAGAACTGGATCTAGGAAAAGGCCATAGACATACACTTTGACTCTTTTCAAATTTTTCTATTTTCCCCAATACTCGGGTACACGACACGTCCCTTATAATCGAAATATGGGTCAGACCTGTGAATAGGCTCATTACTTGGGTCCTAAAGGCGTCCATAAACCCTTCTAAGACTTTACGCAAGAACTGGATCTAGGAGAAGGCCCTAAACATACAGTTTGACTCTTTTCAAAAATTTTTAGTTTTTCCCAATAACCGGGTACACAACTCGTCCCGTACAACCGTCATATAGGTCAGACATGTGAATCGTCTCATTACTTGTATCTCGGATGCATTCATGGACCCTTCCAGGACTTTACGCAAGAACCGGATTTAGGAGAAGGCCCTAGACATAAAATTTAACTCTTTTCAATTTTTTCTAGTTTTGCCCAATACCCGGTACAAGAAACGTCCCATACAACTGACATATGGGTTAGACCTATGAATCGGCTCATTAATTGGTTCTAGCAGGCATCTATGGACCACTCCAAAACTCTACGCCAGAACCGGATCTAGGAGAAGGCCATAGACATACACTTTGACTCTTTTCAGATTTTTCTATTTTTCCCCAATACTCGGGTACACACACGTCCCTTACAACCGACGTATGAGTCAGACCTTTGAATCGTCTCATTACATGGGTCAAGGAGGCGTCCATCAACCCTTCCAAGACTTTACGCAAGAACCGGATCTAGGAGAAGTCCCTAGACATACACTTTAGCTCTTTTCAAAATTTTTCTAGTTTTTCTCAATACCCGGGTACACGACACGTCACTTACAACCGACATATAGGTCAGACCTGTGAATCGTCTCATTACTTGTTTCTAAGAGGCGTTCATGGACCCTTCCAAGACTTTACGCAAGAACTGGATTTAGGAGAAGGCCCTAGACATACACTTTAACTTTTTTCAATTTTTTTCTAATTTTGCCCAATACCCGGGTACACGATACGACCCATACAACCGACATATGGGTTACACCTGTGAATCGGCTCATTACTTGGTTCTAGCAGGCGTCCATCGTCCATTCCAAGACTCTACACAAGAACCGGATCTAGGATAATGCCATAGACACACACTTTGACTCTTTTCAATTTTTTCAATTTTCCCCAATACTCGGGTACACGACACGTCCCTTACAACCGACATATGAGTCAGACCTGTGAATCGTCTCATTACATGGGTTTTGGAGGCGTCCATTAACCTTTCCATGACTTTACGCAAGAACCGGATCTAGGAGAAGTCCCTAGACATACACTTTAGCTCTTTTCAAAATTTTTCTAATTTTCCAATACCCGGGTACACGACACGTCCCTTACCACCAACATATAGGTCAGACCTGTCAATCATCTCACTACTTGTGTCTAGGAGGCGTTCATGAACCCTTCCAAGACTTTACGCAAGAACCAGATTTAGGAGTAGGACCAAGACATACCCTTTAACTCTTTTCAAATTTTTCTAGTTTTACCCAATACCCGGGTACACGACATATCCCTCACACCCAACATATGGGTTATTACTTGGTTCTAGTAGGCGTCCATGGACCATTCCAAGACTCTACGCAAGAACTGGATCTAGGAGAAGGCCCTAGACATACACTTTAACTCTTTTCAATTTTTTCAAGTTTTGCCCAATACCCGGGTAAACGACACATCCCTTACAACCGGCATATGGGTTAGACCTGTGAATCGGCTCATTACTTGGTTCTAGCAGGCGTCCATGGACCATTCCAAAACTCTATGCAAGAGCCGGATCTAGGAGAAGGCCCTAGACATACAGTTTGAGTCTTTTCAAATTTTTCTAGTTTTGCCCAATAACCGGGTACATGACACGTCCCATACAACCGACATATGGGTTAGACCTGTGAATCGGCTCATTACTTGGTTCTAGCAGGCGTCCATGGACCATTCCAAGACTCTACGCAAGAACCGGATCTAGGAGAAGGCCATAGACATACACTTTGACTCTTTTCAAAATTTTCTATTTTACCCCAATACTCGTGTACACGACACGTCCCTTACAACCGAAGTATGAGTCAACCTGTGAATCGTCTCATTACATGGGTCTAGGAGGCGTCCATCGACCCTTCCAACACTTTACGCAAGAACCGGATTTTGGAGAAGGCCCTAGACATAAACTTGAACTCTTTTCATTTTTTTCTAGTTTTGCCTAATACTCGGGTACACGACACGTCACTTACAACCGACATATGGGTTAGACCTGTGAATCGGCTCATTACTTGGTTCTAGCAGCCGTCCATGGACCATTCCAAAACTCTTCGCAAGAACCGGATCTAGGAGATGGCCCTAGACATACAGTTTGACTCTTTTCAATTTTTTTTTAGTTTTGCTTAATACCTTTCAACTTTTTTTTAGTTTTGCTTAATACCTAGGTACACGACACGTCCCTTATAACCGACATATGGGTTAGACCAGTGAATCGGCTCATTACTTGGTTCTAGCAGGCTACGCAGCAACCGGATCTAGGGGAAGGCCCGAGACATACACTTTGACTCTTTTCAAAATTTTCTAGTTTTTCCAATACCCGGGTAAACGACACGTTCTTTACAACCGACATATAGGTCAGACCTATGAATCGTCTCATTACTTGTGTCTAGGAGGCGTTAATGGACCCTTCCAAGACTTTACGCAAGAACCGCATTTAGGAGAAGGCCCTAGACATACACTTTAACTCTTTTCAACTTTTTTTAGTTTTACCCAATACCCGGGTACACGTCACGTTCCAGACAACTGACATACGGGTTAGACCTGTGAATCGGCTCATTACTTGGTTCTAGCAGGCGTCCATGGACCATTCCAAGACTCTACGCAAATACCGGATCTAGGAGAAGGCCCTAAACATATACTTTGACTCTTTTCAATTTTTTCTATTTTACCCCAATACTCGGGTACACGACACGTCCCTTACAACTGACTTACGAGTCAACCTGTGAATCGTCTCATTACATGTGTCTAGGAGGCGTCCATCCACCCTTCCAAGACTTTATGCAAGAACCGGATCCAGGAGAAGTCTCTAGACATAGACTTTAGCTCTTTTCAAAATTTTCCTAGTTTTGCCCAATACCCGGGTACACGACACGTCCCATACAACCGGCATATGGGTTAGACCTGTGAATCGGCTCATTACTTGGTTCTAGCAGGTATCCCTGGACCATTCCAAGACTCTACGCAAGAACCGGATCTTGGAGAAGGCCCTAGACATACACTTTGACTCTTTTCAAAATTTTCTAGTTTTTCCAATACTCGGGTACACGACACGTCCCTTACAACTGACATATAGGTCAGACCTGTCCATCGTCTCATTACTTGTGTCTAGGAGGCGTTTATGGACCCTTCCAAGACTTTACGCAAGAACCGGATTTAGGAGAAGGCCCTAGACATACACTTTAACTCTTTTCAAATTTTTCTAGTTTTACCCAATACCCGGGTAGACGAAACGTCCCATACAACCGACATATGGGTTAGACCTGTGAATCTGCTCATTACTTGGGTCTAGGAGGCGTCCATCGACCTTTCCAAGACTTTACGCAAGAACCAGATCTAGGGGAAGTTCCTAGACATACACTTTAGCTCTTTTCAAAATATTTCTAGTTTTTCCCAATACCCGGGTACACGACACGTCCCTTACAACCAACATATAGGTCAGATATGTGAATCATCTCATTACTTGTGTCTAGGAGGCGTTCATGGACCCCTTCCAAGACTTTACGCAAGAATCGGATTTAGGAGAAGGCCCTGGACATACACTTTAACTCTTTTCAAATTTTCAAGTTTTGACCAATACCTGGGTACACGACACGTCCCATACAACCGACATATGGGTTAGACCTGTGAATTGGCTCATTACTTGGTTTTAGCAGGCGTCCATTGACCATTCCAAGACTCTACGCAAGAACCGGATCTAGGAGAAGGCCCTAGATATACACTTTGACTCTTTTCAAATTTTCCTAGTTTTGCCCAATACCCGGGTACACGACACGTCCCATACAACCGACATATGGGTTAGGCCTGTGAATCGGCTCATTACTTTGTTCTAGCAGGCGTCCCTGGACCATTCCAAGACTCTACGCAAGAACCGGATCTTGGAGAAGGCCCTAGACATACACTTTGACTCTTTACTCCCAATACCCGGTACACGACACGTCCCTTACAACCGGCATATAGGTCAGACCTGTGAATCGTCTCATTACTTGTATCTAGCAGGCGTTCATGCACCCTTCCAAGACTTTACGCAAGAACCGCATTTATGAGAAGGCCCTAGACATACACTTTAACTCTTTTCAATTTTTTCTAGTTTTACCCAATACCTGGGTACACGTCACGTTCCATACACCCGACATACGGGTTAAACCTGCGAATCGGCTCATTAGTTGGTTCTAGCAGGCGTCCATGGACCATTCCAAGACTTTAGGCAATAACCGGATCTAGGAGAAGGCCCTAAACATACACTTTGACTCTTTTCAAAATTTTCTAGTTTTCCCTAATACTCGGGTACACGACACGTCCGTTACAACCGACATATGAGTCAGACCTGTGAATCGGCTCGTTACTTGGGTCTAGGAGGCGTCCATCGACCCTTCCAAGACTTTACGCAAGAATCGGATCTAGGAGAAGACCATAGACATACACTTTGAATACCCGGGTACACGACACATCCCTTACATGTCACACCCCGACCCGCAGCGGAATAAGAGTCGGGGCATAATTGGGTTATCACCAAAGCTCATGATGTTTACTAATATGTTTCATATTTATTAAATTCAAAATTACATCCTCAATATTCCAAACAAGTTCATACAATTACAAAGAAAGATAACCAACTAAACAATCCAAAGTCTAAACCCGTTTATTCTTCTAAGCCATCCTATATGTTTCTTGCTGCAGCTGGATCACCTGTATCATGTGTAAAAATGAGGGTTTTTGGGTCAACATAAGTTGGCGAGTGAACCTTGTTAGAAAACATTTATTATTGATTTCTTGTTATATTTATTATGGAAAATTGTGCAATAGTCATGTGTGAGCAAACGTAAATAAACATACAATAACATTAACAATAACAAACAATAACATACAATAACAAACCACCTTGCATGAATATATAACATGAATGATACTGTATATGTTGGCAACGTCACGTTCACGCTCATAGGTAATGGGGAACAGACGGCCTATGATAAATGTAAGTGCGATCAAGGATCAATCAAACGGAGCCGATCGTATGTTGGCAACGCCTCGTTCACGCTCATAGGTAATGGGGAACAGCTCAACGCTCATAGGTAATGGGGAGCGGTGGCCTATGATAATGTATGTACTGAAAATGATAAATTTAATCTAAACATTAACCACACAAACAGTTGATACATGTTGAATACACATTTGATCATGGATATGATGGATGCATAATTGTTTAAATGTAATAAATAATAAGACACATGATACACCCCAAAAACGTGATTAAAACGGGAATTTGTAGAGATTCACTCACATTGGGTGCGTTCGGTTGAAGATGTTGAATGCGCACGAGTTTAGAGGGTTGATCGACGAGGATTAACTAACCTAAATAATAACGAAAGGTATGGTAAATGAGTGGATTTTATTAATAATTTTAATAGGATTTTTAGATATATTTTTGTGAGTTTAAGGCTATTTTCTAACTTTAAAAACATTATTTTTAAGTATTTTTAATTGATTTTTAAGTTAAATAAATAAACAAAAATATAAAAAAAATGTTGACTTTTTGGGTTTGACCGTTTGACCATTGACTTTGACTTGTTGACCGGTTCGGTCGTGTATATTGTTTGCACTGAGTGAGGTTCGAACTCGTGACCTCCCGTACGCGTGCACGCAGCTCTACCAACTGAGCTACGTGTCTAACCCGAAATATTTCTGTTTTTAATTATATTTATATACTATTTAATTTATTCCAAAATTCATTTCTTAAAAAGGATTTAAATTCTATCGAACCGGCGTGCGTATCAGGTCTCGAACCCGGGACCTGTTGATTAACGTTGCACACAGTCCACCGTTGGACTGTGTGTCTAACCTGGTTAAAACACTTGTTTTTATTTCTTTTATATACTAACTGGAAGTTTTCATATTTGGGTTTTATAAAAAGTCTGAATATTGTGACAAATCGGAATAAAGGCGGACTCGAACCCGGTATCTCTGTGTTTCAATGGCACACAGTCCACCGCTGGACTGTGTGTCTAACCCGAGATATAACCCGATTTATATTAAATTTATATACAGAGCAACTTCATCTTCTTCGTTACAATAAGCCGGAACTCTGGTTTTCGACTGAACTTGTTCAATTTAATTAACAGGCGTATGAGTGATTAAAATGTAACGGATAGGAAAGGTTTTGGGAATGAACATACCGGAAGATGATCTTTCTCAGAACTCCGGCGAAGTCGTCGGCTCTGTTTTTATGAACTCCGTTTGAGCGGACCAATTAACAGTTTTTGATTAACTAATTGTAAAATTGAAGGACTAAGCAAGAGTTATCAGAAGGTTTGAATGATTATACCATTTCACAGTGCAATGTAGGAATTTTTCAGAAAACTTCCGGCGAGTGTTGATTATCCGATATCGTCATCTGGGATTGATTCTGATTGAAAGGTTTGAGTTAGCAAAAGCCTAACAACTGATATAAGATGAAAGAATTGAGAAATTTACCGTTTTGATGAAAGACACGGTTTTCCGACGAAAGTCCGGCGAGTTCAAAAAGCGATTCCGACGATCAGAAATTAGAGTAAAAGTGAAATTAGAGGTTCTGTGAATGTTATTGAGTCGCGAGATGATGATAATGTTGGAGTAATTCCGGAAGTGAATGTTTTCGGTTATTAAACCCGAACATCACATGAATTCAAGTTCATTAAGGGCTGAATTGATTAAGAATGTCGGTTTATCGGTTATAACCAAGAATCCGCGATCACTCAAAAGTCCCTGGACGTTTGGAAGCCGATATCGGTTTCAGTTTGGCGCAACCAGGTTGATTCACTGTTGAACTTATGTTTTAATTGTTTCCTAGAATTCACAAAGACATCAAGTGGCGGAGTGGTTATGTGTTTGGTGTTAAGGCTCTCCGGCTGACCCGGGTTCGAAACCCGGCAGCCCTTTTTCATTTTTAATTGTTTTAATTTTATTTTTTAACAATTTTAATTTTCATAATCTAAAATGTTTATTAGTTATGTATTGTTTAAAATTAACATAGGCATTAAATGATCAACAAAAATATAAAACTGATTATTCGATTAATAAGCGAAGCGGGTTTGGAAAAACCCGTTTTTCGACAAATGTTACAGTATCCCCTACTTTTAGAAATTTCGTCCGAAATTTAAGTAGTAGTGGTAACAAGAAAAAGATGCGGGTATTTTTCGCGCATTGAGTCTTCACGTTCCCAATTAAACTCAGGTCCCCGTTTCGACTCACAGCGTACCCTAAACAATTGGAATACGACTCCGTCTTAAACGTTTTCTCCGAAGTCCATGATCTCTACTGGTCTTTCAATGAAATGCATAGATTCATCGATCTGAATATCTTTCAGGGGAATATGGAGGTTTTCATCGGCGAGGCACTTCTTCAAGTTTGATACGTGGAATGTGGGGTGAATTCTTTTAGTTCTTCTGGTAGATCAAGCTTGTATGCTACAGGTCCTACTCTTTCGAGTATCTTGAAAGGTCCTACGTAGCGTGGTGCTAGCTTGCCCTTCTAGCCAAAACGAACTACTCCCTTCCACGGTGATACTTTTAAAAGTACATGATCACCAATGTTAACTCCAAAGGCTTTCGTCGTTTATCTGCATAACTCTTTTGACGACTTTGTGCCGCTAGAAGATTGTTTCGAATTTGATGGATCTTGTCTGTGGTTTCTTGAATCAATTCTGGACGGTGATTTGCGCTTCCCCAATTTCGTGCCAACATACTGGAGATCGGCACTTACGACCATATAAAGCTTCGAAAGGTGCCATGCCGATACTTGAATGATAGCTGTTGTTGTACCAAAATATCAACTAATGGCAGATGAGCGTCCCAATTTCCCATGAAGTCTATGACACATGCTCGAAGCATATCTTCTAGAGTTTGGAATGGTGCGTTCAGATTGTCCATCAGTTTGAGGATGATAAGCGGTACTGAGGTTCTAATCGTGTACCCAAAGCGGCTTGTACGGCTTGCCATGTTCGTGAAGTGAAACGACCATCACGATCTGAAATAATGCTTAACGGTACACCATGACGGCTTACGATTTCGCTGATGTAGATACGAGCTAACTTCTCGTTCTTGAAATCTTCGCGGATCGGAATAAAGTGAGCTGATTTTGTAAGACGATCAATGATTGCCCATATAGTGTCATACCCACCAGAAGTGCGAGGTAACCCAGTAATGAAGTCCGTGGTTATGTTTTCCCACTTCCATACAGGTATTTCAGGTTGGACCAGAAGTCCTGAGGGTCTTTGATGTTCAGCTTTTACCTTGGAACATGTAAGGCACTTGGAAACAAAAACAGCAATATCCTTTTTCATTCCAGGCCACCAGTAGGTGTATCGAAGGTCTTGATACATCTTGTCGGCTCCTGGGTGTATAGAGTATCGTGTTTTGTGTGCCTCATTCATAAGGAATTCACGAAGGTTGTTGTGGTCAGGAATCCATATGCGATCTAGATAGTACAGAATACCGTCGGATTTAGTTACAATTTTAAGTTCAGCTCCACAGGACAGCTCCTTTCGTACGTCGTCTTCCGTTACTGAAACATGTTGGGCTTCTCGAATTTGATCTTTGATATCTATTATGATTTGCGAACATAGCAGACGAATGGAGTTCTCATAACCCTTTCGACTGAGTGCATCGGCCACCACATTTGCCTTGCCAGGATGGTACCGAATTTCACAGTCGTAGTCATTAAGAAGTTCGACCCATCTCCGTTGCCTCATGTTTAACTCCTTTTGGTTGAAGATATGTTGGAGGCTCTTGTGGTCAGTGTATATTTCACACTTGGTACCGTAGAGGTAATGTCTCCATATCTTAAGAGCGAACACAACGGCTCCAAGTTCTAGGTCGTGGGTGGTGTAGTTCTTCTCATGAGTTTTGAGTTGTCTAGAAGCATAAGCTATCACCGTTCCTCTTTGCATTAGAACACAGCCTAGTCCTTGCCCTGACGCGTCGCAATAAACCACGAAGTCATCACAACCTTCAGGAAGAGTGAGGATAGGTGCATCACAGAGTTTTTGTTTACGGGTTTGGAAGGCTTCTTCTTGTTTGGGTCCCCATATGAAGGGTTTTCCTTTATGTGTTAAAGCCGTGAGTGGTACAGCGATGTGGGAGAAATTTGCAATGAAACGGCGATAATAACCAACCAAACCAAGGAATGATCTTACTTCGGTTGGTGTACGTGGCGCTTGCCATTCTTGTACTGCTTTGATCTTTGAGGGGTCGACATGTATTCCCTTGTCATTGACGACATGTCCAAGGAATTGTAACTCTTTTAACCAGAATTCGCATTTGGAGAATTTGGCGTAGAGCTTTTCGTTCCCTAAGAGTGTAAGGATGAGTCGAAGGTGTCGTTCATGATCAGACTTAGACTTTGAGTAAATGAGAATGTCGTCGATGAAGACTATAACAAAGCGATCGAGATAGGGTTTGCAGACTCTGTTCATTAGATCCACGAAGACAGCTGGAGCGTTGGTTAGACCAAATGGCATGACCATGAATTCATAATGACCATAACGAGTTCGGAAGGCGGTCTTTGGGACGTCTTCTTCATGTACTCTGAGTTGATGATAACCAGAACGAAGGTCGATTTTCGAAAAACAGCTGGCGCCTTGAAGTTGGTCAAGAAGATCATCGATGCGAGGTAATGGATAGCGGTTCTTAACCGTTAACTTGTTGAGTTCTCTGTAGTCGATACACATGCGAACGTTCCATCTTTCTTCTTCACAAAAAGGACAGGTGCACCCCAAGGCGATGAGCTAGGACGTATGAATCCTTTGTCAGTCAGCTCTTGCAATTGACTGGCTAGCTCTTGCATTTCGGATGGGGCTAACCTATAAGGAGATTTTGCAACTGGTGTAGCTCCAGGTATAAGATCAATGCGGAATTCGACTTCTCTCACGGGAGGAAGTCCTAAAATGTCGTCAGGAAAAACTTGCGGAAAATCTTTTACTACTGGGATGTCTTCAAGTTTCTTCTCCTTGGTTCCCTTCTTGACGACATGAGTTAGAAATGCGACATAATTCTTGCGGAGATATTTTCGAGCTTGAAGACAGGACATTAATTTGAGCCCTTTCGAAGGGGTTTCTCCAAAGATTCGTAGAGTCTGACCGTTTGTAAGAGGAATGCGTATAAACTTTTCGCGGCATACAACTTCAGCATGATGTTGGCTGAGCCAGTCCATTCCAATTATAATGTCGAAACTTCCCAACTTCATAGGTATGAGGTCAACTGGAAAATCGTGATCGTTAAGGGTGAGAGTACAATTGCGTATAATAGAGTTTAATGAGACCGGTTTTCCGTCAGCAACTTCTACCGTTATGGATTCCATGAGTTTATCACGAGTTTGGTTGAGGATGGGTTCAAATTCTAAGGACACAAAACTCTTATCCGCGCCAGTATCAAATAACATGGATGCATAACTACCATTGATGAGAAACGTACCGTTAACCACATTGTTGTCAGCCCTAGCTTGATTGGCGTTGATGTTAAAAGCTCTTCCTCTTGCAGGTGGAGGAGCTTGATTAGCCTGGTTTACTGGATTAGCTTGGGCTTGGGCATGGATAATATTCACTAAGCGTGGACAGGTGTTTCTGAAATGGTTCGGGTCTCCATAGTTGTAACAAGCCCGCATAGGTTGCACCATGGGATAGTTGGGTTGGTAGTAGGATTGGGCTACATGTTGGGTAGGTGGTAGTAGTAGAGGTTGTTGGGCTTGACCCACTATCTGATGGTGGGTTTGGGTTGAGGGCTGATGGCGGTTTGTTTGCTGAGGTACGCGACAGGTTTGAATGGTGTGACCTGCGCGACCACAGCCGGTGCAATGTTGGCAGGGATGATCAGGAAAGCGATGGTATTGGCAACGGTTGCATTTTGGGTATGGGCCGGAGTATGGCCTTTTATATGGTGCAGGTGAGGGGGCAACTTGGGTAATGGGTGCAGCAGGGATGGGGAAATTTGTTTGTGTGACAGCAAAGTTTCTGGTGTTTCGTTTCCTCTTGTTAGCAAACTTTGAGGAGGAGGTGGAATGGTTTGAAGTTTGGCCCTCAACGGGGGCTTTCTTTTTCTCGTCTTTAAATTTTCCGTTGCGAATACGATTCTCGGTAAGCTCGGTAGCTAGTTCCATAGCAGCTTCGAGTGTTGCAGGCAAAGTGCTGAGAACTGAGTCTTGAATTTTCGAGAGGAGGCCTCGAATATAGTGTTCGACTAAGCGGTAAACTGGGGTGAACAAGTTAGGGACCATTTGGTTCAACTCTAAAAACCGTTTGTTTTAGGAAGTATGATCTCCCTCCTTTTGCTTCAACGGATGAAATTCATCTTCTAACTTTTTGATCTCGCTTCTAGGACAGAAACATCTCGTCATGATTTCCCTTAACTCCTCCCACGTTAAGGCCATTGCATCTTCGACTCCTCTCTTCCCCTTTTCAGTATTCCACCAGGTAAGAGCTACCCCAAATAGCCTCCCGGTTGCGTAACGTACCTTGCGATCCTCGGGACAATCGCAGTTGAGGAAAGTGTTTTCCATTTCCTCAAACCAGTGGAGGAGGGCAGTGACACCTTCGGTCCCTTCAAATTTCGGGGGATCGCAAGACTTGAAATGTATGTATGAGCACTTTTTGGAAGGAGGGTTGCCGATGTTCCTCAAACCAGTGGAGGAGGGCAGTGACACCTTCGGTCCCTTCAAATTTCGGGGGATCGCAAGACTTGAAATGTTTGTATGAGCACTTTTTGGAAGGAGGGTTGCCGATGTTCTGGTCTTCTTGCTGGGGAGGATTGATGGGATTTGCGGCGAGAGCTTGTTGGACTTGAACTACAATGTCAGGAAGCACCGCGGCCATGTCACACACCGTCCCGCAGCGGAATAAGAGTCGGGGCATAATTGGGTTATCACCAAAACTCATGATATTTACTAATATGTTTCATATTTATTAAAGTCAAAATTACATTCTCAATAATCCAAACATGTCCATACAAATACAAATAAAAATAACCAACTAAACAATCCAAGCTCTAAACCAGTTTATTCTTCTAGGCCAATCCTATGTGTTTCTTGCTGCAGCTGGTTCACCTGTATCATGTGTAAAAATGGGGGTTTTTGGGTCAACATAAGTTGGCGAGTGAACCTTGTTAGATAAACATTTATTATTGATTTTCTTGTTATTTTATCAAGGAAAAATTGTGCAATAATCATAAGTGAGCAAATGTAAATAATCAAACAGTAACAGTAACAACCACAAACTATAACATACAATAACATACAATAAGAAACGAACGGCATATGATAAATGTATGTACTGAAAATGATAAATGTCTGTGCGATCAAGGCTCAATCAAACGGAGCCGATCGTATGTTGGCACGCCAGGTTCACGCTCATAATGTAATGGGGAACATGCTCAACGCTCATAATGTAATGGGGAACATGCTCAACGCTCATAATGTAATGGGGAGCGGCGGCCTATGAAATTGCATGTACTGAAAATAATAAATGTCTGTGCGATCAAGGCTCAATCAAACGGAGCCGATCGTATGTTGGCACGCCAGGTTCACGCTCATAATGTAATGGGGAACATGCTCAACGCTCATAATGTAATGGGGAGTGGCAGCCTATGAAATCGCATGTACTGAAAATAATAAATTAAATCTAAACAATAACCACACAAGAGTTGAAACAAGCTGAATACACATTTGTTCATGATATGATGTATGCACAATGATTTAAATATAATAAATGGTAAGACACATGATACACCCCAAAAACGTGATTAAAACGGGGAATTTGTAAAGATTCACTCACATTGGGTGCGTTCGGTTGGAGATGATGAGATGCGCACGAGTTGGAAGGATTGAACAACGAGAATTAACTAACCTAAATAATAACGGAAAATATAGTAAATGAGTGGATTTTATTAATAATTTTAAAAGGATTTTTAGATATATTTTTGTGAGTTTAAGGCTATTTCCTATCTTTAAAAACATTATTTTTAAGTATTTTTAATTTATTTTTAAATTAAATTAAATAAATAAAAATATAAAAATATGTTGACTTTTGCATTGACCGTTGACCGTTGACCGTTTGACTTGTTGACCGGTTTTATTGTGTAAATGTATGCGCCGGGTGAGGCTCGAACCCGAGACCTCCCATTCACGTGCACGCAGCTCTACCAACTGAGCTACGTGTCTAACCTGAAATAATTCTGTTTTTAATTATATTTATATACTAACTCAGTTTATTCAAAATTCTTTTATTTTCAAAAATGTTTTAAATCGTCGAACCGGTGTCGTCAACAGGTCTCGAACCCGGGACCTGTGACTTAATGTTACACACAGTCCACCGCTGGACTGTGTGTCTAACTTGGTTAATATATAGATTTTTATTATACTTAACATCTAACGGCGACAAGGATCCGGTTCAGTTAGAAAAACAAAACATTTTTATTACAGAGCATACGTGTGTCAAGGATCGAACTCGCGGCGTGTGATATGTATGTGCACACAGTCCACCGCAGGACTGTGTGTCTAACCCGAGATAATATCCAGATTTTATTAAACTTATAATCAAACTATCATCGTCTTCTTTGTTACAAAATTACAGTCTGCGATTACACTATTGTATCTTGTTTAATTCGATTGACAAACATTCAACAGACTAATATGAAATGGCAGAGACGATATTTAGAAGTAAACATACCGGAGAACGATTTATCTCAGAATTCTGGCAAGTCGTCGGCTCTGTTTTTACGGATTTAGACTGAACGAATAAATTAACAGTTTTGATTAGCTAATTGTGGAATTGAAGTATTAAGCAAGAGTTATCAGGAGGTTTGATTGTCTATACCGTTTTACAGCTGAAGATAAGGATTTTCAGAAGTTTTCCGGCGAGCGGGAATTATCCAATAACGACGTCTGAAATTGATTCCGATTGAAGGGTTTGAGTTAGCAATAGCTTAGCAATTGATAGACAACGAAAGAATTGCGAGACTTACTGATTTGATGGAAAACACCGTTTTCCGGCGAAGATCTGGCGAGTCCAAATAGCTTCTCCGGCGAACTGAAAGTTATGCGAAAATGCAATTGAAGGTTTGTAGAATGTTTCTGAGTCGCGAGAGGGGTCTTTGATTGAAGTAATTCAGACCATGAAAGTTTTCGGTTATTAAAACCGATTCACTCTTGAATTCAAGTCCATTTAAAGTTCAATTGATTGGAGGCGTCGGTGTAGCGGTTATAATCGGTAAACCGCGTATAATCAAACGTTTTTGGATGTTTGGTGACCGATTTCGGTTACAGTTGACGTAACCGGTTGATTTATGGTAGTCCATAAAATTTAATTGTTTCCTAACATTTACAGAAAACAACAAGTGGCGGAGTGGTTATATGTGTGGGTGATAAGGCTTTGAGTTTAAACCCGGCTGACCCGGGTTCGAGTCCCGGCATCAGCACTTTATTTTTATTTCATTATTTTTAATAGATTTTCAATTATAAATTTTATATTCTAATATACTTATTAATTATGTATCGCTTAAAATTAATTTGAGCATTAAATATGCAACGAAATTTTTAACTGGTTGTTCGGTTAATAAACGAAGCGGGTTTGGTAAATCAGGTTTTTTGACGGATGTTACAGGCCATTTGTTTTGCGATTTGGGTGGCCAAGCGTTCGTTTGACCTTCCTGATATTCTACCCCCACGTTGTTGCCTAGCCGACATCTACAGGAATATACATAAGAAGATTGTGAGTTTATGGAGTCTTTTTAGGTGTCAGGTGTCTTAAAAAAATTAAAAATAACATAAACATCAATAATGCAACTACATCCATAGGATGTCTTGGGTTTGCTCATGTTGGGCCTCAAATGTCCCCCATACCTTCACCTGTATAGTCATGTGGGCCCCCATGTCTATTGGCTTAGTAGGATTCACATTGGTATTGGCGGTTTAACACTCGCATCACCCGAATGAAAACCATGAAATATGTTTGCGAGATGTATGGTCGGAGGGTGTCCAGGTGTAGACACAATGACAACTCAAAGTGGGGTTAGCTCACACGACGTTTGGTATAGCATGCTTTGGCCTAATAGGTCCTTCGTACTCTCATCGTTAGTCCCCAGGTAGGCAAACTGGTCCATTATTTTGGATTTATACGAATGCCAAGCCTAGACAGGACGTTCCGACTACCGGTACTTGTACCCTTCCAGTTACTACATGCCCGTCATGAGAACTCACTTTGATGTGATTTGAAAATACAAAAATCGTTGCAAAAGTCATGGAAATTGTGTGGTGTGTGCTCTCATGGATATGATATGTTATGAGAATATGATTCATGATAGGCATTGTATAATAATATGTACTTATGAACATGCTTGCATAACATTGAATGTAACAATAAACATAAAACATATAAACATCATGAATTTTGCATGTAACACACAAAAATTTTTTAAAATTCTAATCAACTATAGTATAGGATCTAAGGGTCTAATAACCTATCCTATATCCCTATAATCATGGCTCTGATACCAATCTGTCACACACCGACCCGCAGCGGAATAAGAGTCGGGGCATAATTGGGTTATCACCAAAGCTCATGATGTTTACTAATATGTTTCATATTTATTAAATTCAAAATTACATCCTCAATATTCCAAACAAGTTCATACAATTACAAAGAAAGATAACCAACTAAACAATCCAAAGTCTAAACCGGTTTATTCTTCTAAGCCATCCTATATGTTTCTTGCTGCAGCTGGATCACCTGTATCATGTGTAAAAATGAGGGTTTTTGGGTCAACATAAGTTGGCAAGTGAACCTTGTTAGAAAACATTTATTATTGATTTCTTGTTATATTTATTATGGAAAATTGTGCAATAATCATATGTGAGCAAACGTAAATAAACATACAATAACATTAACAATAACATACAATAACAAACCACCTTGCATGAATATATAACATGAATGATACTTTATATGTTGGCAACGTCACGTTCACGCTCATAGGTAATGGGGAACGGACGGCCTATGATAAATGTTAGTGCGATCAAGGCTCAATCAAACGGAGCCGATCGTATGTTGGCAACGCCTCGTTCACGCTCATAGGTAATGGGGAACAGCTCAACGCTCATAGGTAATGGGGAACGGCGGCCTATGATAATGTATGTACTGAAAATGATAAATTTAATATAAACATTAACCACACAAACAGTTGATACATATTGAATACACATTTGATCATGGATATGATGGATGCACAATTGTTTAAATGTAATAAATAATAAGACACATGATACACCCTAAAAACGTGATTAAAACGGGAATTTGTAGAGATTCACTCACATTGGGTGCGTTCGGTTGAAGATGTTGAATGCGCACGAGTTTAGAGGGTTGATCGACGAGGATTAACTAACCTAAATAATAACGAAAGGTATGGTAAATGAGTGGATTTTATTAATAATTTTAATAGGATTTTTAGATATATTTTTGTGAGTTTAAGGCTATTTTCTAACTTTAAAAACATTATTTTTAAGTATTTTTAATTGATTTTTAAGTTAAATAAATAAACAAAAATATAAAAAAAATGTTGACTTTTTGGGTTTGACCGTTTGACCATTGACTTTGACTTGTTGACCGGTTCGGTCGTGTATATTGTTTGCACTGAGTGAGGTTCGAACTCGTGACCTCCCGTACGCGTGCACGCAGCTCTACCAACTGAGCTACGTGTCTAACCCGAAATATTTCTGTTTTTAATTATATTTATATACTATTTAATTTATTCCAAAATTCATTTCTTAAAAAGGATTTAAATTCTATCGAACCGGCGTGCGTATCAGGTCTCGAACCCGGGACCTGTTGATTAACGTTGCACACAGTCCACCGCTGGACTGTGTGTCTAACCTGGTTAAAACACTTGTTTTTATTTCTCTTATATACTAACTGGAAGTTTTCATATTTTGATTTTATAAAAAGTCTGAATATTGTGACAAATCGGAATAAAGGCGGACTCGAACCCGGTATCGCTGTGTTTCAATTGCACACAGTCCACCGCTGGACTGTGTGTCTAACCCAAGATATAACCCGATTTATATTAAATTTATATACAGAGCAACTTCATCTTCTTCGTTACAATAACCCGGACAACTGGTTTTCGACTGAACTTGTTCAATTTAGTTAACAGGCGTATGAGTGATTAAAATGTAACGGATAGGAAAGGTTTTGGGAATGAACATACCGGAAGATGATCTTTCTCAGAGCTACGGCGAAGTCGTCGGCTCTGTTTTTATGAACTCCGTCTGAGCGGACCAATTAACAGTTTTTGATTAACTAATTCTAAAATTGAAGGACTAAGCAAGAGTTATCAGAAGGTTTGAATGATTATACCGTTTCACAGTGCAATGTAGGAATTTTCAGAAAACTTCCGGCGAGTGTTGATTATCCGATATCGTCATCAGGGATTGATTCTAATTGAAAGATTTGAGTTAGAAAAAGCCTAACAACTGATATAAGATGAAAGAATTGAGAAATTTACCGTTTTGATGAAAGGCACAGTTTTCCGGCGAAAGTCCGGCGAGTTCAAAAAGCGATTCCGACGATCAGAAATTAGAGTAAAAGTGAAATTAGAGGTTCTGTGAATGTTATTGAGTCGCGAGATGATGATATTGTTGGAGTAATTCCGGAAGTGAATGTTTTCGGTTATTAAACCCGAACATCACATGAATTCAAGTTCATTAAGGGCTGAATTGATTAAGAATGTCGGTTTATCGGTTATAACCAAGAATCCGCGATCACTCAAAAGTCCCTGGACGTTTGGAAGCCGATATCGGTTTCAGTTTGGCGCAACCAGGTTGATTCACGGTTGAACTTATGTTTTAATTGTTTCCTAGAATTCACAAAGACATCATGTGGCGGAGTGGTTATGTGTTTGGTGTTAAGGCTCTCCAGCTGACCCGGGTTCGAAACCTGGCAGCCCTTTTTCATTTTTAATTGTTTTAATTTTATTTTTTAACAATTTTAATTTCCATAATCTAAAATGTTTATTAGTTATGTATTGTTTAAAATTAACATAGGCATTAAATGAGCAACAAAAATATAAAACTGATTATTCGATTAATAAGCGAAGTGGGTTTGGAAAAACCCGTTTTTCGACAAATGTTACATTACAACCGACATATAGGTCAGACCGGTGAATCATCTCATTACTTGTGTCTAGGAGGCGTTCATGGACCCTTCAAAGAATTTACGCAAGAACCGGATTTAGGAGAAGGCCCTAGACATACACTTTAACTCTTTTCAAATTTTTCTAATTTTGTCTAATACCCGGCACACAACACGTCCCTTACAACCGACATATGGGTTAGTCTTGTGAATCGGCTCATTAGTTGGTTGTAGCCGGCGTCCATGGACCATTCCAAGACTCTACGCAAGAACCGGATCTAGGAGAAGGCCCTAGACACACACCTTGACTCTTTTCAAAATTTGCTAGTTTTGCCCAATACCCGGGTACACGACACGTCCCACACAACCGACATATGGGTTAGGTCTGTGAATCAGCTCATTACTTCGTTCTAGCAGGCGTCCCTGGACCATTCCAAGACTCTACGCAAGAAGCGGATCTAGGAGAAGGCCCTAAACACACACTTTGACTCTTTTCAAAATTTTCTAGTTTTTCCCAATATCTGGGTACACGACACATCCCTTACAACCGACATATAGGTCAGACCGGTGAATCATCTCATTATTTGTATCTAGGAGGCGTTCATGGACCCTTCCAAGACTTTACGCAAGAACCGGATTTAGGAGAAGGCCCTAGACATACACTTTAACTCTTTTCAAAATTTTCTAGTTTTGTCTAATACCCAGGCACACGACACGTCCCTTACAACCGACATATGGGTTAGACTTGTGAATCGGCTCATTACTTGATTGTAGCCGGCGTCCATAGACCATTCCAAGACTCTACGTAAGAACCGGACATAGGAGAAGGCCCTAGACACACACCTTGACTCTTTTCAAAATTTTCTAGTTTTGCCAAATACCCGAGTACACGACACGTCCCATACAACCGGCATATGGGTAAGACCTGTGAATCGGCTCACTACTTGGTTCTAGCAGGCGTCCCTGGACCATTCCAAGAATCTACGCAAAGGAGAAGGCCCTAGACATACACTTTGACTCTTTTCAAAATTTTCTAGTTTTTCCCAATACTCGGGTACACGACACGTCCCTTACAACCGACATATAGGTCATACCTGTCAATCGTCTCATTACTTGTGTGTAGGAGGCGTTCATGGACCCCTTCCAAGACTTTACGCAAGAATCGGATTTAGGAGAAGGCCATAGACATACACTTTAACTCTTTTCAAATTTTTCTAGTTTTGCCCTATACCCGGGTACACGACACGTCCCATACAACCGACATATGGGTTAGACCTGTGAATTGGTTCATTACTTGGTTCTAGCAGGCGTCCATTGACCATTCCCAAGACTCTATGCAAGAACCGGATCTAGGAGAAGGCCCTAGAGATACACTTTGACTCTTTTCGAAATTTCCTAGTTTTGCCCAATACCTGGGTACACGACACGTCCCGTACAACCGACATATGGGTTAAACCTGTGAATCGGCTCCTTACATGGTTCTAGCAAGCGTCCCTGGACCATTCCAAGACTCTATTCAAGAACCGGATCTAGGAGAAAGCCCCAAACATACACTTTGACTCTTTCCGAATTTTTTTAGTTTTGCCCAATACCCGGGTACACGACACGTCACTTACAACCGACAAATGAGTCAGACCAGTGAATCGGCTCATTACTTGGGTCTAGGAGGCGTCCAACGACCCTTCCAAGACTTTACGCTAGAACCGGATCTAGGAGAAGTCCCTAGACATACACCTTAGCTCTTTTCAAAAATTTTCTAGTTTTTTCCAATACCCGGGTACACGACACGTCCCTAACAACCGACATATAGGTCAGACCTATGATCGTCTGATTACTTGT